>LBNU01011624.1:95640-105875 GCA_014162995.1 Artemisia annua | reverse complement strand
AGTTCCCATCTCCTGCAGCACAAAATGAAGAAGTAATTCTACTTTACGTATCTAATCATGGCTGCTACAAAGCCTTCGAACCCCAGTAATTCACATACCCCGTCAATAGCACTACTATTAACACGTAGCCTCAAAGAAAAAGTAAACGCACCTGGAATGTGCTTCACCAGCACGTTAATAGCGCAGCAGGGATATAGGAGAGACTACTTCTAGATATCTCACTAAATGTAACAAGAGCAGCTCGGATATGTAATGACCGAAGGCAAATGAACCTACCTCTTTTTTCATACAATCGAACATTGATTCCTCTCAGCCTTATATTGAATATGGATTTCTAGAGTATTCATTGCTATCTATAACACGAACACAACCGCGATCAACCTTCTCAGCAATGTCCTATAGTCATGGCGCTTAGATCATTAGACCGGATCCACTAGCAACTTCTCATCCTGTGATAAATCCTCGTCGAGCTGCATACTAACTTCCACGCATTCCCAAAGATAAAGGAATTCTGTCTGATAATAGCGGCTAACACCGGCCGCGGCTGGATCCATCACAGCACATCCTCAGGGAGCCCAATAACAGGTTCAGCAACTTATATTATTCGGATGGTGTGAACTCTAATTTATGGAATAATGCCTCACGCGTTGACAAATAAATGTCGCGCGTAGGAAAAGAGAATATATAAGCTAAATCGCTGATAACTTCCCATAATTAATCCAAATTAATGCCTAAAATGTAGAGCTCTATATCAACTTAAAATTTTAGAATCTCTTCCAGTATATTTATAATTAAGTTACATTAACATCACACATCACATTAAATTAAACTCTCCTAACCGCAAAAAATTGGTAGATTTAATGTTCGAAGAGTGACCTTGTAAACTAAAACATACTGGTACACTAGAAGCCGCTCTATCTAGTGTGATTACTTCAATTCGATTATATGTCTATTACTGAACGCTCATCAGTTTTGACGTGACGGCTTGAAAGAAGGATGGGGGGAGGGGGTAGACGCAACAAGTTACTGCTGTTATATCGTTCAGAGTTTCAATCTAAAACATTGTTATTCATGAACACGTAACACTATCTTGTATGTGGTATGACTTCTGACTTTTTGATTCTAAACTTTTTGTTAGCATTCTCTTCTCTTGATGCACAATCCTCAGCCATTCATTATTTTGCTTCTCAGCAACTATCATATTAGTTATTTCCCACATGATATCGTATCGAGTGTATCGCGCTGACAGTATGTAATCCTCCTTGGATACTTTAGCCATCCTCGATAAAGCTGAATGGACTATTATTCGTAGGTTAATATGATATTCAGATGCAATAATATGATTCGTAACATTTCTTATAACTTATTGCGTTCCTATTGAAGCGTTTCGTATCAAGTGCATAATTTATTGCATCTTTCCTGGTACTGAGCTCGTTGAATTTTTGTCTCTGCTACAATGCATTAGAGAGACGAAGGTAAATATAGATCTTATAAATTAGTTTAGTTAAAATTTTTCGAGCGTTAGAGACTTATCCTATACAGTACTTTCTATCATTTGAAATATGAAGTATTGATAGATTTGAAAGGTACACATATTAAAAGGTTGTGAATTTTACCGTTTCGCCTTACATAAAAAAACGAGAGGTTAGAAATATTAATAAAGAAAGAAAGAAAATTGAAGAATTTATACAACTATGTAATGTTGGTAGTGTAGGAAGAATCCCACTATTGGCTGTATATCTATGAGTGAGTAAGGAGTAGCTGTGTACTCGGCAACGCAACAAGTTGCTGTGTTTAAAAGTTAACATGACTTGTGGTATCGATTGTGTCTCACCTCATAGCGTGAGTTACTACATTGAGCCTAGACGAAGCGTGGTTTTGCATGATATTCTCTGAGTCTTAGTTCATAGTGGGAAAGTAACGTACACACTTAGAGAGTTTTAATCTATTTGTGTTGTGTTTATGATACCTTAAGAAACGCGCCAAAATTAAGTTAAAGAATCAAGAATCATATGACCTTACAGCAACCGTATGATGTATGAGTGTTATGGCAGATTACCAGTGTCGTTCTCCGCGTTTTTCTCAAACAGAAGACAAACCGACAAGAAGTTTGATAAGTAAAAGATGGAGCTGATGTAAATTAAGAGAATGGGAGGCTTTGTATTTCCTCAAGAGAATATGTATTCCTGACACATATAACTAACGTGCTAGGACTTAGTAATGAGTGGAGCGCGTATGAGTATTAAACAGCCACACGCAACAATAGAGCCATCGTGATCTCCATCAGCCAATACGTCGACCGTGTGTCACGCTGATACTATCAATTAAAATGCAGTCTTAGAAAAGGCAACAAAGAGCTGTCATTCAACCGCTAAAGTGTTAACTTACATATTTTACCCTTTAAGACTTGTACCTTAGTTTACGGGTGGTGTGGGAATATGCCTCAAAAAACCTTAGTCGGATAAAATTAAGAGATGATAAAGCATAACTACAAACAACATAACTCACATGAGTAACAAGTCTACCGCGAACTGGGTAAGAGGCTTAGGTTAACCTAGCTTCGGTTAAACTTTCGATCACTTATGTTTTTCTTCTTTTTATGTCATTTCGAGTCCTTCAACTAACGTTGTCCTCTGATCTCTTTCCTTGCGCGCTCGACATTATTTTGAGACACGAGTTTGTCTCTCGCATAACGGATCTCACCAAGTCATATACTGTTATGTTTTTTCCTTTCATATAGATTCGTTCATCTAGCATTTCATGTTCAATCGTGAATCAACTATCAGTTACTAACTTTTCATACTAATAAAATTATAACCATCATTATCAACTTTCGTTCTAAATCAACCTCAATCCCACGTGTGTTAACTGTCTTTAATCACTTTATCGATATAAAATGTGCATGTAATAAACCAAACACAACTAAATCCTAAGTTGGTATTCTTCCCCTATAGCATGCCCATCAACGTAAATACTCATATCATGAAAAACACTTATGACTCATGTAATCACAGTACACGATTTAACTCAATAAACTATACAACAATAACCTTTATGCTTCCCATAACTCATCAACCTTTAAATTCAATAAAATAATCCAACATACAATGGTAATGGTATATTGGCCCATTAAGACAAAATAACTTATATTATATTGTTAAAAATATACTTCCACTTCTTCTTTTCTTTCTGTCCGTATATTTCATTCTTTTTGTTTTATAAATAAATCTGAGCAACTTCGCAACTATGGCTACAGATTTCAATAATTGCTTGATTACATAGGCTTCAACACAATTTACAGAATAATACTCATATATTTGAAATTAACTGACACGAACAAGAAAGACATATAAATAAGCATTCCACTAACAATATCAAATGCATTGGCATTCTCGCTACAGACAAGAAAAAAAATAAACAACTCAGTTACTTTAGATAACACCTTTAAGATACCAGTTACTTCTACGGGAGCAAGCTGTAAGGGGTGCCTAACGAAATTTACACTGAATACTATGAAGATAACTAAGAAGGAAGCTCTTATATATACAACCGACGCGTTGGGGAGGGTTTACCGGGTATCTTTCTAGGTTCCTTCTATCTAACATGGGTGAGAGAACGAAAACGTAATGAGAACGTGCCCAGGAACTATATGTAGTGCACTCTAACATTCATAAAACTGGCATTCGGTTCAAACTGCACTTTACCATGAGAACTATCCTCTATAAACGATAGGACTGACTTAGCGGCCGAATTGTACTGCACCCGATCTAGTCTTCACTCCTACCGGCTCGCGCTTATAAGGTTACTTCCTCAGAAAACCTATGAACCGTTTTGGGTATTAGGTTTGTAAATCTAGACGTGTACGTGGTTAACAGACTTTTAAATTATAATAACGCACTTTAAGCAATTGTGTAAAGTTTGGAGCTGCACGTAGAATTTGTTCACCAAACAAAAGAGTCTGATCTTTTAACAACCTCAGAGAGAAACATTTATTTCAGATCGCTTACATCGAATGAACCATTCTAACTCAGTCGCGTTGACTTCTTTCAGGATCTTAAGTGCATTCTGAGGATATGTGCTTTATAAACTGCTCTTAAAAAGTTATTGCTTAGTGAAAAAGTTTATATAATCAAGATTTAAATTATTACTTTGATCATTCTAAACCCTCTATAGGTCCTGAATACGGAGACTAGTTACTAATCTCCAGTGCACGCACGGGATCTTTTCTAGAAATTATTATATAACATGATGAATACGTTAAAACTGAAAATCTGATAGATCCACGTTCATTAAAAAGTTAGAGCATCAACTGTGCGAAATTAAGAAAACATACCGTTAGCGGACAAATTGTAAGTAATAACCCCCGTCGGCGTCGACCTTTAGTATTAGGATTCTTGAGCGTCGTCTCCCTTATACCAACCCTTACCCGTTCTACTTGTCCAAAGGTTCCTTTGATCATGACGACTTAACATATACCCCCAACATTTATTTAAATATTTTTCGTTTCTATCTGGGACCGATATAAAGATTCACCGTCGAAATTGTAGTAAGTATAATATAAGTATGCAAGTTTTTTATTACTGTATAATATAATTAATATTTTGTAAAACTTCTTTATGAAAGATTAACTTTTTTAGCTGATTACACCGATGCTAAATGTGTAGGGTTGATTTTGTTTTTAACTTTAAATTATTCTGTTGCTCCAAAAGTGTAGTTCAATAGCACATAGAGAGCGTTATCGAAGGTTAAAATATACTCGTAAGTTTTTTAAAACTGTTTTCCGGATATGTATCATACAACTTTACAATAATATTACATGAGCTCGTGATTAGGAATACCATCCCGTATATATTTTTTTCATTCACACGTAACTTGTATGTACCATTTGATATTAATTACCTTAATAATAATACTTATCCATATTCAAACCCGTGTACGATGTATATCAACCTTTTAAATAGGTAACATCGAAGTTCTTATTCTATATGTAGACCATATACGTCCAAAAAGGATATTACATAGATCACTATTTAAAACTAATATTATTTTAAAAGTATTCTAAAGCGTATACATGGTCCAACATAATTCGTTATTATGAACCAATTTTTGTAAAAATTTAGATTGATAGAAGTCCTGCAAAATAATACTACATGTACGCGTAATAGCAAAGTTTATATTGATACTGAAGTGTGTGTGGCTATACTGTATTATAGGCGGTGTTATATTTGTTTATTATCAACGTTCAACAACATATGAGACTTTAAATAATCTTACAATTAACTCCATAATTATTAACGTGATGTAAAATCAACACATAAGTGTTTTATTATGTACTCACTCCTCCTTTTTTTAGTTTTGTATTTTCTCAACTCTTGACACATCTATTTCTTCTATGTGTTTCTCTCTTTTCCTCATCAATTCTCCATCAAAATTTATTAAAGTTTGCCACAACTAACTTCAATTTGATTTCTTATCTTGGCCAACATGATTAGCGCTCGATTTCGCCTAAGTGCTCAAAATCAGCATATCCTATTGGTCAATGTTTTTTTCCACTAAGATTATGTTTTGTAAAAAAACTGCCGAATGACTGAATCTTTTAATTATATACAACGATTTGTATGCTAGATTTACCTGTTGACTGTGAGACTAATGTGGACTTCTTAAAAGATTAGGTCAAACTTACTTGGGTGACATCTTAGATTGGTCAAGAATTTTTTATTTTTATTTTATTATTATTATTTTTTTATTTTCTTTTTGTTTTTATTTTACCGGATGAACATCTTGGATTAGTCAAGGAAAAGTTTAAAACTACTACCGCAATACCGATTAGATCACGTATATCATAGATAAGAAAAAAAAAAACTCAATTTCTTGCAATAATTTGACCCCGACCATGTGCACCCCAAGGGTGTCGACTAACGCTTCCTTGACCAAAGACCTGTTGGAAATTTAGTGCAATTGAGGGTTCAGGTCATACATGAAAATAGGTTTGGAGGTACGGAGTGTACGCCCATTAAGTCCCATTAAGTCAATGAACCTCACTGACTCACATAGTGCTGTTGTAGAAATCAGGTAGCTGATGAGTTTAGTGAGTTACACTCTTCAATAAGTATACTCTATACGACCTCATCGGGAAGTGATCTCATCCGAGGGTTAAACGCTTCAATGAGTAAAATCATCAGTGAGTATACTTGGGAAGCAAGCTCATCAGTGAGCAAACATTTCAATTGGGATGCGGATGAGTTTGTGGACTTGCTGAAACTGACATCCTACTAATTTGTAAAAAGGTTTTTACCTATTCATGGACAACATTAACTGCGGCTAAATGATTATATTCAATTGGTCTTGTTATCACTATTGCTAGAATAGAGGAAAATTATGAGGAGATTAATGGGTCAATTAATTCTCATAATTACATTGGCTCGAGTAGTCTCTATTTAAGAAAAATATCATGCATGAGATACTTACACATAAACTAAAACACTTGGAAGCAAAAAGGTTCTTTTATTTGTGCCTAAATCAAGAACGTAACACTTTTAATTATCCCAAAGAGATATTCGTGTAACCCAGGCAATTAGAGTCGAATAGTTTCTTTTGAAAAGTGATTACACAATTCATAGTGATATCTAACTATTGATTATCTTACCTAACTGGTGTTAAAACACCAACAATTAAAAGAAGCTATTATGTGATGCTCAAGGGCGGCTACTATGAAGCATATGGCAGTTAACTTCTCCATACTGGATAAGTTTGAAGGGATGAATTTTAGGATATGGCAAAGGAAGATACATTTCTTCAATGTCCAGCATGAGTGTGGTGTATGTTGTTAACACCAATCCCCGAGCATGTGCATGAAGGAAAGGGGCTACCTATGTGAATGTGAAGTTCTGCCGCTTCAAAAGAGCTTTTGACTTTTTGCTCTGGTTACATTCATGAATAAATATGGACACATGGCTTGTATAGTCTCAGGTAGCCTTTAAGTGTTGAAAACATGTGTGTATTTTATCTTCAGTTATTCAAGTGGGTTGAATAGTTCTTCTTGGAACACCTTGAGTCTTGAATATTTTGAATGTGTAATGTACTAAGATGGAAATTCAATCTTCAAGATTTTTTTTTCATTGACGCATATGTTTTGTTTTATTGTTTAATGTCATGTAAAGGAATTGTACCAAAATAAGGATTGTTGGAAATTTAGCACAACTGAGGGTTTATGTCATCTTGGAAATGAGTTTGGAGGTATGAAGTGTACACCAATTAAGTCGCAGAACCTTCCTGACTCAAATAGTGGTGTTGTTGAAATTAGGTAGCGGATGAGTTCGTTGAGTTATACTTTTCAATAAGTAGATTCTGAACGTCGTTACGAGGGAGTGATCTCATCAGAGGTTTAAACTCTTCAGTGCGGTAAACTCATAAGTGAGTGAACTTCTCAGTGAGTATAGTCAGGAAACAAGCTCATTCAGTGAGCAAGCTCATCAGCGAGAAAATTCTTCAGTTAGTATGTTAATGAGTTTGTGGACTTGCTGAAACTGATTTCCTACTAATTTGTAATGGTTTTTGACATATTCAAGGGCTACATTAACCGCGACTTAATTATCATATTCAATTGGTCTTGTAACCACTATTTATATCTATATCTATACTACTTTATAATGTATTTGGGACATTCATAAAATAGAAGGCTTAATTTTTAAGCAACACACTTACCAATAATTGAAAATGAAGCTATATCTAGAAAATTAAGTGTCTTAAATCTTTAGACTTGTAACAATCATTTACTCCCTCCGTCCCAAATTTATTGTCCACTATTGATTTTTCTAGTCTTTTTTCTTCAACTTTGACCTTAAATATTTTTGTAGGTGTTATATAATATTTGATGCAAAATATATAAATGGATTGAGTTTTAAGTGTACTTTTCAATGGTATAATTTTTCATCAAGTATTATATAATATATAAAAAATATTTATGGTCAAAGTGGAACCAGTTTGACTTTGAAAATTCAAACTGGACAATAATTTTAGGACGGAGGGAGTAATAAATACATAATATATATTATTTTAAAATACCCCTACAATGAAAAACACATGTTATTATACATATTATACAAACTAATAAAACACACAAAACTTTATACAAAATTAAGTTGATGGTACATATGGTTTTAAAAACGGGACCGGACCCAACAGTTTCAATCAGGAATCGAAGTCACCACCGGTTCGGCTAACCAATAAAAGCCGTTCGAAAACGAACCTGAGAGGTCCGTCGAAACCGGTAAAAACAAATTAATCAGGCCAGACCGGGATCATGTTCTTCGTGTTTTTCTCGGGTTAATCAGCTCGTCATTGTTATTTTGTTGGTGTCTGGACTTTAATCACAGGGTACTCGCCGCCGCAAAGCGCGAGTACCTTGCTAGTTGCTATAATGAAGGAACGTTATGAGACGATTAATGGGCCGATTAATTCTCATTATTTCATTGACTCGAGTACTCTCTATTTAAGAGAAATATCATGCATGAGATACTCACAGAAACCAAAACACTTGGAAGCAAAAGGGTTATTGTATTTTTGTCTAAATCAAGAACATAACATTTTATTCGTGTGCTTCAGTCAATTAACGTCAAATATTTTTTTTTTGAAAAATGATTATACGATTCATAGTGATATCCGATTATTGATTATCTTAGTTTACTGATGTTATAACCCCACGGAATGAGCACATGTTCAAAGTTTTTAGTTAGAAGTTGGAATCGAAGTTCAAACTTGTTTTCTCATAACCTTTCTTAGCCAGTTAAACGAACACTTGCAACGAAAAAGTGACACACTAAAGCATGCTCCAACATCCATAACTTATCTTTGAGTATATAACTATAATACATTATCATTATATTAAATCTGATTCTGATTAGTGGAGAGTTTGCACTGTTGTTCACAAAGGCAAGCTTATGTTGAAATTTGAGGAGCCTTAAATCATGGAGTTGCTTTTCCTTTAACCCTTTAATCATTCACTAGACTCTAACCTTAAGTCATGTATCTTTTATATTGTTTATTTTATTTATTTAAACTTTTAATCATTTCAAAATAATGACTTACTATGCACCCGAGTTTCAAATTGCCAGAAGCAATCATACTATTTTCTTAACGTTATTTTAATATGGCATGATTTAATATAATTCTTTCTAAAAAATAATGTCGTTTTCAAAAGATACAATAGCGCTCGGGAAAAAGGCAAAGAGATATCAATATATCATGATTCATGACAAAGACTTGAAGATATATTTCCCTACTTAAATATACAAGTACTAGTTAAAGTTTTATCTTTAAAGTAGAAAATAATGCAAGTAAAAAAAAATTGAAAACTGCCATAGTGAGCCAAGAATGTACGTTTTGAATGAGCTACATCCAAACCAAGACGTCCATTGAGTTCTTGATTGCTATTAGTTGAGTTAAAGACGTCAATTTCATTGAAGTTGAATCGTTGTTCGGTTCAAGTGTGTGTATTATGTAACACTGAACATGAATTGTCGCAAAGGTGGCATATCTAAGAAATTAATCGACTTTGGTATATATAATATTTGTTCAACGATCAAATGAGCTAAAATGGCTAGAGAACCACGTCAAGTGAGAACTCCCCTCAAAGTGTGTTTTGACTTTTGAATGTTTTAGTTCCAAAGGAGAAAAAAAAAAGGACTTTTGAATGCTTAAAACATATTTCTTAATTGAATTTTGATTTTGTTGTAAACATAATATTTTAAGAAGGCTAAAAATGTTGTTTGTTCAATACATTTGACTCATTGCACAATTCATTGTTTACATTTACTCTAGCGAGTTCATTAAAACCCATCATCCTAGAGAGCTACAAGGCGAGACTATACTATAAAAACCAAGGGTTTACAGTAAACAGTAACATGGTAAAATTAATTGAGGGTGCCAACCCTGAAAAAGGTTTTTACCTTTGGACCCCAAGAGCTAAAGGCCCTCTTATTTTGTTTTAGAGTAAACTGCAAAAATCATCCCTGTGGTTTGTGTAAATTTGCAAGAATCATCCCTATCTCAAACGTTTAGCATTAATCATCCCCAATCCACAAACGTTCAGCAATAATCATCCCTGAGCACTAACGTCGTTAGTTTTACCTGTTAAGTGCTAAAATAATATTTGCCCGTTAGTCCCTCCGTTAATATTTTTGCACCGTTAATCCTCATTTTTAAAATGAATTATACGTTTTCGTCCGTTTTTTACG
>LBNU01011624.1:54703-91162 GCA_014162995.1 Artemisia annua | reverse complement strand
GGATGTTATTAAAACAAGTTGTAATAAGCTTTTCTTATATAGCTGTCGCAATCATATCCTCCATGAAGTGGATCCCGTTGATATAGCTCGAATAATAAATATATGTCAGTTGATTAGTACGAAGTCTTTACTTATTTAGTAACATTTATGAAACAACCCAGTAGACTATTCACTTTTTTACAGTGTACTAACTAAATTCTTGTGTGAGTAGGATATATCATCATTGGAAGAATAATAAACATGTTCTGTAAACTCTAGAGGAATATAAAGACGATAATCGTTGGTCACACAGTATAACATGAGAGTTCTACGATGCAGCACGTGATCTCTGTTGCCACAAGAGTACCATTTGAGAGCACCTATCGTGATTTTAGTATTAGAGTAACAAATAGACATACATCTACGTGATGTAATTCCTCGTTAAAGTTAGATCTGTTTAATTAAATTTGGGATTTTAGAGAAATCGGTATATTAGCAGTGTCGTACCTACAGGATTCCGAATGGTTGAAATCCTATTCTTCTGTATAGTAGAACCAAGGGCAGGCTCAGTAGCAATCAATTGCTGACATCTTAGTAATTGAGTCGCATATGAAATCACACGATCTCTGTCAAGAATATATTATTATATAGAAGAAATCATTAAAGAAAGTGTGTATTTTGTCAATTGGTTTGAATCTTTGGAAGAGTATGAGAAAATAATAACCAATTAATATGATACTTCTTTCATCTCTCGAAGTTCGTATGGGTTCTCGACTTCTTGTCGTTTTCTGTATTATTGAGGAGGTAAATATTTGTGATTATACTCCCGTCGACATGTCGACGGGATCATGTGGGCCCAAAAAATTCAACGGAGACTTGCTCGGTCAAGCGTGTTTTTTGTCGTTTTCTGTATTATCCCGTCGACATATGTCGCCGGGAATAGTTTCGTCGCCTGTTCTCCTGTTTCTTGTAGTGGGTGCGTTTGTTTGACACCTTTTGATATAAAGGAATACTTTGATAGTAAATTAAATTGTTTGTTTAGTAGGTTTGGATTTAAAATTAGAAATCAAACCTTCCCACTTGATTCCTCATAATATAGGTGGGTTTTGGTGGGTTTTGCAAATTTAGACATGGGTCCCATTATTTCTTTAATCCTTAACCATACATTTAAGTTTATATATTTTTTTTTTTATACTTATTAATTATTTAGTTAAATAAATTTATTAATAAATATATATTTTCTCTCTCCTCATTTTCTTTCATACCAACACCAAATCCAAATCCTATTCCAAACCCCTCAACAAAACAAACGGACCCTAAACACTTTAAGGAATCCTCTTCCCACGCCAATCTCCCGCACAATATCTCCATTAATGCCACACCCAATGAATATATATACCTAAAGCTGGTACCATGTAACCAGTTTCTTTGTAATCTGGGTCAATGTACTCAAATGAGCCAGAAGCATAAGTTTCGTCCAATTCCGATGTCACTTCTTTCAATTCACTCTCCCATAATCCCACGATTCCTTTGCTCCTCGTAACAACTCCAAATTACAAAGTTTAGCCTTTCCACTCACCATCTATTAGAATGCTACCACTTTTGATGTTTCTATGCATCATATTCTCACCTGATATACCACCCCCATGAAGAAATTTCAACCCGGTAGCAATATCGATGCATGTTTTGAGACGTTTCAACCATGTAAGACTAGTATCTTTGAGATGCTCAGTGAGTTTTCCATTGTAAGCATGCTCGTAAATGATGATTTTTTCATTCAGTTCCTCACAAAATCTTACAACGCGGATGATATTCTCGTGCTCATACTCAAAAAGAGCTTCAGACTCTGCTATAAATTGGTTACTTCCTTCACAGCACTTGGGATCAAACCGCTTTACAATGGTGGTAAGTCCATTAGCATGTGGAATATATCCTTTATATTGCTTCCAGTATTTTCCTTCTCCAATGAATTTAGTATATCACTAAAGTTTTGTGTCCCTATTTTAATGTCTTCAAGTGATATTCGGAGCTTTTCGTAGCGTTCCTGTAAATCATGAGACTTTGAATCAACTTCGTATTTCTCTCCTAAGCAAACCGGAAATTGGGTGAATTTGGGCAGTTTTTTGACTTTTTATGGTTGCGTAACTGTTGTCATTCCATGAGGTATACATTTAGTACATGCCAAGTGTTTGATAAATTGAACTAAATAAAAATAGAAGGATATATGTTTAGATAATGGTAATGTGTTAAATTGTTGATAAAATCAAACATGAATAAATTTACTGCATATTTATGTTTAGATATATGTTTGAATGCCATATGGAAATTGTAAGGTGATTTGAGCTGAATTGTTGATAATTTGAAATACGAAAACATTTATCGCTGTTAATCCATATATACTAATAGAACTGAGTAGTTCTCGTTCCATCATATGGAGTATCAATGTAATAGTACACAGCTTGGTTTATTGGCTTGACGGATGATTTCAGGATGCCAATGATTCTTATAGCGCCTATAAGGTTAATTTTAGTTGTTTGCAAGATGCGACTTTGACCAAAAACCTAGCCCTCTCGTTCATGCATACTCTTTTTCTATATCAAGTAGATTAAACTTTGTTTCCCACGTTGTGTAGGTCACAAACTCGCAATGGTTATGCAAGTTTAATATAGGTAAAACCATGTAGTCAACTAGTAGATTGTCTAAATAACTAAAAATGCTTAAGTTGTTGGCTATAGTCCTCCTAGAGCAGATGGTAATGTTAGTTTTGTAATGTTTACCTATAGTCCTAAAAAGATCAGGTGAAGAGTAAGTGCATGACTGTCACTTTTAATGGATGCAAAATAATTTATATATAATAACTGATTGTTTGTATGATTGCATGCATGCTCTTTAAGTGAAATGTTACTGTTTCTAATCTTCAAAACAAGCTCAGTGGAGAGGCTAACCAAACTATTCTGCGCAAACTAATGGACAAATGGCCAAAGATGGTTATATCGAATCTGCAAACAACCATAGGCTAGGTAATATTGTTTCACAATAAAGTCTTAAAATTTTTATTTTGTCAACTGTATTATATCATTTTTATTCATTATAAATTATTTTAAATTGTCAGTTACATAGGAAAACATGTAGTTCATTCTTACGTAACCAAAAAGAAACTTGCTGATGTCCAAAAAGCCTTGGACATGGATATACTTTGGTACTAAACTTATTATCTTTCTGTCTAATACCTGTTTTAATTTCGTGTTTTCAAATGCTATCCTGCTTGTACTTTTGGTTATCAAAAGTAATCAGGTGGGATGCAGACGAAACACATAACATATCCAACAATTCAGAAAACCTAACAGTGCCTTTTTTTAGGAAATTACAATCCTAGTGCCGAATATAATGATCTCACACGTACTAAGGATAGATCTGATTTGCATTAGAACAGTTCCAACATAAGTGACCCACAGTATTAGTAATTAGAGAAAATCGACAGAACAAACATTCTGTTAGAGTAAAAGGTCTAATTGTTTTGATACTTTTTATTATTATTACATCAATGCCAATTTAGGAGACATGGGTCATTTTGATTTTTTTTTCTTTTCTTCTTATTACGCGTATGATTTGTGTATTCTGCAGGGGCTGAATCGCTTGGCCTATGTATTTAGGTTTTCACATTTACGAAAACTTAACGCTACTATACAATGTGAAGGTAAATTTACTATTATGAGTATGGGGAATCGCTTGGCATATGATTTGGTGTATTTTTTTTACAGTGGTTCCCTGAAACACTTTTCCCCCCTTTTGAGAGGTGACGGAGTTGACACCAGTAAGTTACATAAGTCATTTGCCTCTCCACACTAACTGTACCTTTTATGGGATGTGGCCGTAGGACTTGTGCTATAACTATTGGAGTTTAACATTTCGGCTTTGACTGGTTTATTGGACTTGTATCTTCTAATTCATTTCTCTTACAGATAAGGAGGTGTTGGGTGAAGGTGATGATACCAAGCTTGAAATTCAGGTATGTATTGCTATGTTGTAGTATTTGACAACTTACAACCTGGTTACTAGCGCGGAATGATTTCGATCGTGAAGACAACTATCGACAGAAAAAGAGAAGCTTTGCACAAGGTAAATATCCCTAATCGAATATTGATTAGTATTGAAAGAATGCGTACATAACTCGTCCCCCCCTCACCTCCTTTTATAGAGATGAGGGGGAGGTAAAACCGACTCTAACAAGAGTCCTATGTCGGCTGTTACAAAGGAAACGGGTTGGGCTTGGGACACAAGCCAACCCAACGACCCCTAGACAAATCATAAGCTAAGATAAAGACTAAAACATAACAATTTCCACCTTAGGCTTTATATTAGCCTACACCAACACTAAGCAACTCTAAACAATGTTGAAACTTGTGTCCAGGTACCACCTTCGTCAAGGCATCCGCAACATTGTGTTCAGTACCCACCTTCAGAACTTCAACCGTCTTTGCTTCCAAGACATCTCTGATAAAGTGATAACGCACATTGATGTGCTTAGTCCTTTCATGAAAAGCATGATTCCGCGATAAGTGAATCGCGCCCTGATTATCACAATTAACTGCGACAGTGTTAAGCTCCACGCCCAACTCTTCCAAGAGTCCCCTTAGCCAAATAGCTTCCTTCACAGCCTCCGTAAGGGCCATATACTCCGCCTCTGTAGTTGAAAGAGCCACCACGTGTTGTAGCGTTGCCTTCCAGCTTACAACACATCCCTGTACTAAAAACGCGTAACCAGTGATAGACCTACCTTTATTCGGATCCTTAGCGTAGTCTGAATCAACAAAACCTGTTATGTCCACATGCTTCCCAAACACCAAACCCACGTTTGCAGTACCCCGCAAATATTTCAAAATCCACTTAACTGCTTCCCAATGATTTTTACCTGGATTCGCCAAATATCTACTAACTACACTTACTGCATACGCTATGTCTGGCCTCGTGCACACCATCAAGTACATTAAACTCCCAACCGCATTTGAATACGGCACCTTACTCTTCCTTTCAACATCACAATCCCTAACCGGACAATCCTTCAACGACAGCTTAAAGTGCCCACCCAATGGCATCTGAACCGATTTCCCATTGTCTATTCTAAAATTATTTAAAATCTTAGAAACGTACCCGGATTGTGACTCCCTTAGAATCTTGCGACTCCGATCCCTGATGATCTCCATACCAAGAATCTTCTTTGCTTCCCCGAGCTCTTTCATGTCAAACTACTTATTAAGCAAAGACTTGATAGACCCAATCTCAGCCTTGCTTTTACAAGCAATCAGCATATCGTCTACAAATAACAGTAGATAGATATACTCACCTGGTGCATAAATCCTGTAATATACGCAGCTGTCGTAACTGCTACGCTTAAACCCGTTGCTCAGCATGTACTCATCAAATCTCCTATACCATTGCCTAGGTGACTGCTTCAAACCATAAAGAAATTTCTTTAACAAACATACCTTGTTACCTTGTTCATAACCCGGTGGTTGCCTCATGTAAATCACTTCTTCAAGATTCCTATGTAAAAATGCCGTCTTTACATCAAGTTGCTCCAGCTCATAATCTCTACATGCAGTCAATGCAAGTATAACCCGGATAGATGTGTGTCGAACTACCGGAGAAAATACTTCATTGTAGTAAATACCTGCCCTTTGTGTGAATCCACGAGCCACCAACCTTGACTTATACCTAGGCTTTTGAACACCTTCAATCCCTTTCTTAATCTTGAACAGCCATTTGCAGCTCACCAGCTTTTGCCCAGCTGGATGATCTACTAATTCATAGGTCTTATTCTTCTTCAAAGAATCCATCTCTTCATCCATAGCAGCTTTCCACTTAGATCTATCTTTACAAGCAACTGCCTCCTGGTATGTCAATGGTTCATGAGTATCTTCTTCCTCTGCTGCAGCAAACGCCTAAGCAACCATATTACTTTCATCTCGAAACCTCAAAGGTTTCGTTCTTGTCCTTGGCTCTCTATCCCGAACCAACTGATAATCTGTGAGATCCGGTGTTTGATCATGATCCTGATCCCCTGCATCTTCATCATCGCCATCTTCCTGATCATCTGTCTGATCTTCCTCAAGCGTATGATTATTTAACCTTTGCAGTTCCACCTCAACCTGTAATTCCTCAACAGACTTATCAGTACCTGCACCAGAATCCTTCAACGCGTCTTTGTACATGACACTTTCATTGAAGACCACGTTCCTGCTAGTGACTATTTTAGGTGATTCATTATCAAGCCTATATAGCCTGTACCCCTTCACACCTTCAGGATACCCCAAAAGAACGCATTTAACCGCTCTCGGCTCGAACTTACCTTGTTTAACGTGTGAATATGCGACACAGCCGAAAATCCTCAACATCCCATAATAACTTGGATGTCCCGACCACATCTCCATAGGTGTCTTTTTCTCAATCGCTGTCGATGGTGACCTATTTATAAGATATGCAGCCGTACATGTCGCTTCCGCCCAGAAGGTCTTGGGCAATCCAGACTGAATCAATAAACAGCGTACCTTATCCATGAGAGTTCTATTCATCCGTTCTGCTAATCCATTCTGCTGCGGCGTCCCGGCAACTGTCAAATGTCTAGCAATCCCACTCTCAGTGCATAGCTGCTCAAACTCCCGGTTATAGAACTCAAGACCATTATCTGTCCTCAGCTTCTTAACCGTCCTCCCAGTTTGATTCTCTACTAACTGCTTCCACTCTTTGAGCTTTCCAAATGCTTCGTGTTTGATCCTGAGAATATAAACCCATACCCTCCTAGAATAATCATCAACAATAGATAAGAAATACCTCTTACCTCCCAATGATTCCACCTGAGACGGACCCCATAAGTCTGAATGAACATAGTCTATCATTCCCTGAGTAGTGTACCTTCCTACACCGAAACTGACTCGATGTGACTTTCCCAGAACACAATTCTCACAAAAATCGAGCTTACCTAGACTTTTCTTGCCAAACAACTCCTGCTTTTCTAGCACCTGAAGTCCCGCCTCACTGATATGTCCCAGTCTTTTGTGCCAAACCTGCACAAGACTGTCTTTTTCTTCAACACTAGCATTAAGCTCACCTGCCACTGCATGGCCATCCAAAGGGTATACACAATTATCCCTTCGGGTTCCAGATAAAATAACCCTGGAACCATTAATCACCTTGATTTTGCCCGACTGCATTTTTACGGTATATCCCTCTTTTTCAAGAGTTCCCAGCGATATCAAGTTTCTTTTTAATTCAGGAATATACCTGACATTGTGTAACACAAAACTTGACCCATCTTTCAGTTGTACCTTCACCTTGCCAATACCTCTGATCTTGCACTCCCTGTTGTCACCCAACAGTACCCTGCCCCCATCGCATTCCAGAAAATCAAAAAAATAAATCTAACCTGGGTGTCATGTGGTATGAACCTCCTGAATCCATGATCGAGTCTAGCAGAGCCTCTGCACTCATAACCATCATCACCTAAGAACCGTCATAGATCGAAGCACTGGAGCTTGGCTGATCATCTTTCTTGACGAAACCATTTGACTTCTTGCGATTATTCTTCGGACCGTTTCTCTTCAAGTGCTCCTCAGATTGACAAATATAGCACTTGAGTCTTCCACCTCGAGACTTTGATCTTGACTTTCCCCTAGACTGATGCGAATTCCTGCGATCAGTTCTTCCCCTCACGTATAACCCTTCACCATCATCCCCCTTCACCTTAGATCTTTCTTTGATTTCCTTTGAATTCAGTGTGGCCATCACATCTTCCAAAGTCAAAGCTTCCCGTCCATAAAGCAAGGTATCCACAAAGTGTTCATATGATGCTGGTAAAGAAGTGAGTAATAATAAAGCAAGATCTTCATCCTCGAATTTTACCTCAATATTTGCTAAATCAAGAACGATTTTGTTGAACTCATCTATATGCTCGGAAATCGTACGTCCAGCCGGCATGTAGAATGTATACAACTTCTTCTTCAGGTACAACTTATTGGCCAAGGACTTTGTCATGTACAAAGTCTCGAGCTTGGTCCAAACCCCCGCTGCAGTCATCTCCCCGGTAACCTCTCTCAAAAGCTTGTTACCTAAACACAAAATCACGACACTGTGAGCTTTCTTGTTTAGTTCAGCTTTCGCTGTAGCATCCATATCCGCGGGTAAAACCTCCAGAGCTGCTTCACATCTATGTTGGATTAATAAAGCACGCATCTTGACTCTCCATAACCCGAAATCACCAGTTCCATCAAATTTCTCAATGTCAAACTTGGCTCCCGTCATTCTTTAATCCCTTTGTTAATTTTCTAAACCTTGTGATATATTAAACCTCACAATCATAAATTACAAAGTCCCTTGTGCAATACCTTTAAATTTATAACCTTTTTGTTTTTTAAAAATAAAAAACAAAAAATAAACAAAGACCTTTTATTTATTTATTTTAAAGCCCCTTTTTTTTCTTTCTGATGTTGACTTTTCACTCACATAAAAACAAGAACCTCTTCTTCTTTGTTTATACGCCACCAACAAAACAGATCCAAAAAAAACCAACTTCTTCTTCTTTGTTGATCTTCCGTTAATCTGAAAACCAACAAACCTTAAGTTTTCTTTAACCCTTGTCGAACCCCGACAAATCAAAAACTTAAGAACCCTTTTTCGTCGATCTTCCTACTGCTACCCTTGTCGTTCACGAACCCGAACGCCAAGAAATTTGTTGTTGAGAACCTTGTAGCCCAAACAGAATATACCTCCTGCTCCTACAAGAAGAATGAACAACAAAAAAACCCTTCAATCGATTGACCAAGTAACCAGAAACCTTAGAACTTGGCTCTGATACCACTTGTAGTATTTGACAACCTACAACCTGGTTACTAGCGCAGAATGATTTCGATCGTGAAGACAACTATCGACAGAAAAAGAGAAGCTTTGCACAAGGTAAATATCCCTAATCGAATATTGATTAGTATTGAAAGAATGCGTACATAACTCGTCCCCCCCCCCTCACCTCCTTTTATAGAGATGAGGAGAGGTAAAACCGACTCTAACAAGAGTCATATGTCGGCTGTTACAAAGGAAACGGGTTGGGCTTGGGACACAAGCCAACCCAATGACCCCTAGACAAATCATAAGCTAAGATAAAGACTAAAACATAACATATGTTATTTGTTATTTTTTATTTCGTTGGAATAAATGTCATTTAGAATCAAAAATTTAACTGAATTGGTATTGTGATGATATGCAGATTAAGTTAGATAAGGAAAACAAAATTCTTTCGATCCGTGATAGAGGTGTGGGCATGAAAAAGAAGGATTTGATTAAGAACTTGAGGTGCCTACTGATGGAGAAATGGGTGTTTTCGTATTAGTAAGATGAAATTTTCCAAATAAGATGAAATTTCAACCATGCAATTCTAACAGTAGTGGGTGTTTTCTTATGTCAGGATTTTGGTGATGAGAAGCCAATGGCATGGAGCCACTTCAACGCTGAAGGTGATGTTGAGTTCAAGGCCGTTCTGCTTTTGCCTCCCAAGGCTGCGACTGATCTATGCATGATCTACTAGAATGCCAACAAATCTAACCTCAAGCTCTACGTTAGAAGAGTATTATACTATTATCTCAGGCGAAATTGACGAGCTTCTACCCAAGTATCTATCTTTCTTATTGGTAAGTCTTTATTGTTCTTGTTTAAAATGTGCTTGGCCGCATAAGGTAAGATGCTAGAAAATGGTAGTAATTGTTATTGTTTATCCATCATCAATATTTGAGCTTATAATATGATTATATGTGAGCAGGGGAATGGCTTGTCAGAGAAGAGAAGAAAACATTCAAAGGCAACTTGGATCTAGCAGAGTTCTCATTTGGAGAACTCGATGATTTGCAGGTAATTTTCTATGTCATATTTCACTAGTGAATATGAACTATAAAATAGTTACGTTTAAATTTAAATGAGATAGATAGGGTTATTTTTAGCATTCATAACACCATGAGAACTAAAACCCGTCTTTCAATTCTTTACTTGATAGATTGAAGTGAAGCTAACGGACGACAAGGATCTTCTTCATCAAAATAAGTAACGAATTCATCAGGATATGAAGATGTTTCTGAAGCTTATTCGTGAGAGAATTTGAAGCAGAACTAAAAGAAAGGTAGAAGGATACTATAATACTAACGCTTTATGTTCCTGTGCTTGTTATTGAAAGAATTGGTGTCAAAGGGACCATAACTTTGTGAAAAACCTGTAATACTACTATAGTCTGCCAAAAGAATTTCATTTGCAAGACACTTTTTTATGTAATATTAGACTTCACACGTGTCCGGACTTATTATTGTTTTTCTTACGAGTAAGTTAGGTTCATGGGTTTTGGTAAGACACAAGACTAAGATATCACATTGATCAACTAAATTTGTTATTTTTGGTTTGGTTTCACAATAATGTCTAGTTAGCTGAAAATCTAATACATTAATTAGACATTAATGTTAAACTTAACATTTGAACTAAGTGAAACCAAATATCNAGTTGATGAAAATTGATACAAAATTGGCCAAGATCCTTATTACAATTAGACTATATGAAATTGAAAAGGATCTAAGACTAAACTGAAAAATAAGAAAAATACATGTACTTAGAGAATCAAGCACCAATACATAAATGCAATGTTAAAAAACTCAAGGTTGGCTCTCCCAAGAATGATATTGAGAAGCATCACACTAACCCAATGCAGCCTATTGGAAAGATTTAAGCTTGATTGAAGACGTCACTCGAGACCTAACATTTGTAATTGTGGTTAAAAATGACTTTGTTCCTTGCTAACCATATATGCCAAACTGCCAAAGGACCAATAAGCCTCCAAAACTTGTGAAATGTCAGCCACATCCCTTCGCTCCACTCAAACATAAAAGAATTAAAATTTGTAGGAAGAACCCATGATATCTTCCACCAATCGAACAAACAACCCCATAAAGCAAAATGAGCATGAAGTATGAACAATAAAGAAGTAAATGGTCTATAGATTCTTCCTCTAAACCGCATCAAGAACACATAATATTGGCCCCGACCGGGATTATGTGATGACGCCTCAACACATCTTTGACAGGAATCTTACCTTGACACGCTAACCAAACATCATCTATGACCAAGTTTAATGCATTTAAATCACACATGGACCAATCTATTTGATCAAACATTTTAGAACCCTATTTATATTAGCAGTAATAACTGTATTATAGAAATTAAGAAAATTAGACAGGGACCAAAGAATGCATATAAGCTTTGAAAAAGGAGAGTACATATTATACTACTAGGCGTGTACGCATGCATGGAGACGAAAATGTATACTGGCAAATAATTATACTCCGTAGTTGCATATTATACTAAAGACTAAATTTGAATGCGCAACTGGGGTGAAGATATATTGTACCTTGCCATATATATACATCAGATCCAGGTGATGTTGTTTGACATGTGTGTAAAAAAAACCCAATCTCCCTTATTCGTGTTTGACCACGCCAAGGATAATGATATGACCAAAAATCCAGCTTGCCGCATTCAAACTGCATATCTCTAATCAGCAAGCCTTGCACAGATTACACAACTACGTACAGCATCCTCATAGTAATAGGTCTCTTAGCTTGAAATATATCTTAGCAACTGTTGGCTTAGGCTAATGCAACTCTACCTGATCAATGAATCCTCAAAAAGACACTTTTGTAGCCTTGGTCGCATGCATATAACCATTGTTGCCAATTCATCAAGTGGCTCGCTTTTCTTGAATATGATGATTTCCTAGATGTTAACATGGATGAATCTTAGTAAGTGGTTCTTGTTAGAAGTTTTTGTCCGCCAACAACAACACCCATTCTAGATGTTCTATTAACATCAATGTGTCCTTCGGCAAATAACTTCCATACAAACGTGGTAAAAGAGTGGATTTTGCTTCTTCTATTTTCTTTTGAACCTACTTCTGTGTGGAGTTGGTAATTGATTGATTCAGCACAAATATAGTAGAACCGACTATGCAGTAAGTTGGTCCTAATGAGAGAAGTTGGATGAGGAAGTGATGATCATATGGGAATGTACATGTTGTCGAATATTGTTTCATAACTAGATGGAAATGGCATGTAATATTATAAAAACCTATGCTTTTCCGAGCAATATATCCGCTTGACTATAAAGATCACCCATAAATGACTGAGATGATCTGATGTTGGTTCTATAAAATGATCTCTCACCATCATATTGAAATAGCTTTCATCTTCATTGACTAAACTTGCGTGTGTACATGCTGTGATCACGCCAATTAATAAACGTTATATTAAATTTGAAGATGATAATTAACTGTATTCGTAAAGTAATTTTGAGGGTAGTAAGATGCAATGCAAGGTGAATGGATAAAAATTAAAATCATTTTAATCAATGGAAATCTACAATAATTTAGAGAGAAATATATAATATTTTTTTTAGCTAAAGAGTCTTTCACCCGGTAAAATATATTACACCAAAAAGGTTAAAGTACATAGGATGAGGGTAATTCCCCCATCTCGGGCGCGGTCAGGGTTTAAACAAATGCACCACATGTGCATCAAACCGACTCTAACAAACTAAACTACTAGCTAACAAGAAAAACAAGAAGATACGTTTATGACATGCCATAAACAATAATAACTAACTACTTCTTTTTGCGACCCTGAACCTTGAAGTCTTTTGAAGAACCACCCTTACCTTGGAGCTTATTGAATTCATGTAATTAGTAATATCATCGTTGTTATAAACACTTCGCTTTCACTATCCGTTTCTACATCCACAAATGGATCACCAACCTTGTTCGTATCCGTTTTCACTTCCACCTGATTCTTACTAGAGTTCGAGACCTTATCATTCAAATTTGTTTCTTCAAATCCAGTAGGAAAATCTTTGGATAAAGCATCATACTTATTATAAGTATTGACAACATTATTTGAAGCCGAATCAATTACGTCTTTACCTTTCTTGGATACATTTGAATCCACTTTGGCATCAACATTTTTTGACTTAGTATTTCCACTCTTTGAAGTAGCCACATAAAAGGATTAGAGTACTCTTTGAGGATATATTAAACCTTGGAACCAAAGGAAAACCGGGTTTACCACCTCCTTTTGCACCACCATATTTACCACTTTGGCGCTTACCTACCTTTTGAAACCTATCTTTTGATTTTTCAACATTATGGGCTGATTAGGGACTTTAGTTAGGCAAGACTCATTAGTGTGGCCAAAAACCTTACGTATATCATGCCTAGGTGGTTTCCATTCGTGTTCGACCCTCGCCGTTTCAGTGGTGAAGCCCTCACCATCAAGCAAAGGTATAGCCACAGTAATACTTTCTTTCAATACATCATTAGCCCTAACCTCAATTAAACAACGAGCAAAACTATATCAACCCCAAGATTCCATGCACATCGTACTAGTAAAAGAGTCGAGCATAATAGGCTTACCAAGTTTTGTCGCGATAAGGCAAAGACCATCTTCCGAAAACGCTGCCATAGGAACATCATGTAATTTAACCCAAACCGGGACATGAGTAAGATCCTCCTTCAATAGATTTGTATTTGTCGTCTACTTTTTAATATACAATAATTTAGACATGTCAAATTGTAAACATACCACAAAAACGAAAAAATGAAGCTAAATATGTCTTAGACAAATCATATAAGTTATTGATACTGTTAGCTCGCCATTTTGTTCTAAATGTTATATCTCTTTGACACTTTTCAGCTTGTATTGGAGAGGCCGCGTTAGTATATTTAAGTTTTTCGCCAAAAGAAACTAGAAAAAATGGACTTATCAAAGACAAATGGAATGTTCTCGGGAAGTTAATTAACAAGATCTTCATACAAATCATACTTTACTTGATAATAATGTAAACGATGCTCATTTTTCTCATTATCATGCTAATGATGCTTAGCCGAACCCAATTAACCAACCCAAAAATGCAAACTTTGTCACATATACCCCCAAAGCATGCATGACAGCTTGCAAAATGGATGAACTCTGATTCACTTCCCTAATTCTTCACATTCAATGCCTCAAACAATTCGATTTCTTTCATTAACCTCTTGACAACAAAATATCTAAGGGTTTTTTTTTTTTTTTTTTTTTTTTTTTTTTTTTTTTTTTTTTGTGAAAACAAAACGACGCCTAAGCTAATGACAAACTCGTGACTATCAATTGTTAGGTATGCATTAGAAAATGGGAGATAATTTGCACACATTTGGATTTGATTTGCACACTCCAATTTACAACTAGTTAAAGCAGAATTTTTATACTGTGCAACTGTTTAATGCATAAGTTGGAGTGTGCGAATCAAAAAGTGAAGTATGCAATTCATTACCTTTAGAAAATGGGTAAATTTCAAAAACTGTCCTTGTGGTTTGTCAAAATTGCAAATGCAGTCCCTACCTTTGTTAAAGTAGTGAAAGAAATAACTACAGGTGATATGTGTAGAAATCAAAGGAAGATAATGACAATTATTCATATTCAACTACAATACAAAGACATTAAATAGGATGAAACAAATGAAACCTTAAATAGTAAACGGGTCCAGTCCAACGGACTTTGGGCTTTATTAAACCAACACCACCTCTCAAACTCACAATATTGCAGAGGTTAATGTTGCGAGTTTGTCAAAAATAAAATAAACTAAAACCAAAAAATAAACAGTAACTTCAGAGCGTCTTAGAATACAAACTCAGTGCGAGACGAAGTCTTATTATAATGCAATCTAAACTGAACTGTAGCTAGAACCTGAGCACAATAGAGTACAAAACCAGGTGTAGAGCAAAAAAACATGCAGAGCACAGAATTTGCCACATAAAAGAGTAGAACAGGCACACAGGTGCAAAGCACAGTATCAAGCATGAGGAAAAGAATAGAATAGACATACAAATGCAGAGTATAATCAGACAGATGTAGAGCACAATTAGACATAATCAAACATAATCAGATAGAAATATCGATGCAGAACCAAAACCGGTTGTTGATGTCGAGATGCAACGCATAACTACTCAAAACTTAGTCGGATTACTTAAGACTGTAACATCACCACCACCAACACCTATATACCAAACAAAATCACTCGGTAAACACCGGAGGAACCAATTATACACCTAAATCTAACCATTTGCCATAAGAATATTTCCCCTATCTTCAAAACGTACGTTTTTTGTCATCCATTTATACACTATATATTCAGACCATTTTATGGCAATCACCGTGACTGAACCAAAATTATCAAACAATATACATATTCAAAACAAAATTACCGTACTACTAATTCAAACCAAAACTGATCAATAACTTCACACTTAAAACCAAAATTATGACAATTCAGAAGCAACAAACTACATAACTAATGTGACCACTACAAATGTAATCAATACTAACCGAAGTTGATGTTCTCAACCGACCCATTTATCTCCATGTTATTTTAAAATTAAATACCCAATCAAAAGTTACCATTCAATATGTTGAATCTCCAACAAATCCATTATTCAAACAACATATCTTGTAACAATATTCGTTGAATACAACAACTAGCGGCAACACAATTCGACGACAAGATCAAGCAAACAAGCAATTTTTTTTTCTTTCGTTTTACCCCGCGGCAAGATGTAATGCGCAACCGATGAAACTCACGTGTAACAGATTCATGGCTCCGATGCCATGAAATAAGAGAGAAAATAACAACTATATATTTTATCAGATTAACTAAACTATTAGAATACAAAGATATTAAGTATGAACAAACAAATGAAACTATAAATACTAAATGAGCCCAAACTAAACCAACGAGCTTTAGGCTTTATACAACCAACAATATGAACATGCATTAAAAGTGCAATCGGACTGGTTTATAGAATGCTAAATTTTCTTTGTTAAATTAAATGTGATTATTAAGGCTGAAATTACACCTTCGTCATCGTCATTTGCATATAGTTTGTGAAATACCAAGAAAAATATTTTTATTTCTCTCCCAAGGTGAAAGTCAAATCCCCTTTTTAATCTTATTAACTAGCTACGTGGAATAGAAGAGTAAATTATTAAAAATAAAAAAATAAAAAATAGGAGACGTGTAGTAATAAAATAAAAATAGTAAATAGAAAGAAGCGGGAGTAGTTAAGCTATTTGAATGAGTAAAATAACGTAGGTAGGTTAAATGTTACACCTTTGTCCATGTCATTGACTTGCATGCCATTAAAATAGTTATTTGGCTAGCTACCCAGCTTTTATGTAACTTACGATCTATGTAATCCATTACGTACGAAACTAGTAGAATATTTCCACAATTCCACGTCAAGTAGTGGAATGAGAAGGTCTATAGTAGTACTACCCACACTGCTTTTGTTTCTTAGAATCAGAACTCAGAAACGGTAGTTCGTGGTGCTGGTGATAGTTTAGGGTGGCCGTAGATGATAATCTTTTCTCATTGTCTTGACACTTGAGAGAGCTTGAAACTTGAGAAGTTGACAAGAATCAAGGATAAATTTATAGTCACCCCGTTAGCCAAATTTCTAGACAGACGTACATGTTTAATAGAAGTCCTACACATGCATATATTGACCTAGCTTGTTAGCCATACAAATTGCGCCCAATTATGTAGAATGCTGGGAGATCCAATGACAGGGTTTGCAACCATCTTGATATCAGTAGATCAATTTACAGTGCAACCGTGCAATGATGATAATAAGAGAGAACCAAAGGGCTTGTGTCCCAATAGTACCGACCCCTTGTTGTGTGAAAAACTGTTCAACCAAATGGTTGTGGGTTCAAAACCTGCTTAATTATGACATGTGAGATAGCGTTGTTTTATATATTGTGAGATAGATAGTTGCGGTTCAAAAAAATGATAATAAGAGGAAAGAAATCATCATGCATACAATGGCAAGGTTCTTTCATCATTCGTAAATGATTGAAGTAGAAACGATTACTAAAACTGAATTAAACACATAATAGTTGGTAGACTGGTAGCATGTACTTGAGTTAAGAAAAACACGAAATCAAACAGAATAACAATATAAAGTTGAATGCTCGAATCGACCAAACGATTTCGTTTAGTACCTCATCAAAAAGCTCAACTCGTTAACCCCGTATCCGTAAGTTTTCTATCAAAACTTTGTAGCTAAGAAAACATCGACCGGATTGATAGAATATCCCACCACATCAAGTGTTATTTTATTATCGGTTGACTCTGAATACGATCCATTAACTATTAATATTTAGATCGATTGGACCACAATATGAATTTGTCAACCATTGAAACATTTGCATAAAGCCTAAAATATTACTATCAGCTGTTAAAAGCTAGTTGAAAACTTAACATATACATTTAATCTTGTGAATGATATTGGTCAAATCCATATCCATTTGTGTGTCGGCGTTGATATCCTTCATTATAATCACAATTCAGAAATCAGAATTCCAAATTAATTTGTAGCCTAGCGGTGACATGTCGTGCGAGATGTTTTCTGACTATGTGATTATTGGTTCAAGTCTCTGAGACAACGACGTGTGAAATACACTTGTAATGTGATAGTTTGTTTTTCTATGAAGAGGCTATATATTGTTAGATAGATGATGCATCCACATAAAAGTATCCACAAAAACAATTCACTCGCTGAGGTGTCAGCGGATGATTGATTTTTGTGAGATGTGTATCTCACAAAAAATCAATCACCCGCTAACACCTCAGCGAGTGGATTATTTTTGTGAATAGTTTTATGTGGGTGTATCAAATTTAATATTGTTAACTATGTACTCCCAATTTCAGGAATCTAAGTACATTTGTTGCCAAACACAGTTAAGCCACAATTTACTCGACTGAAAGCACCCATAGGAACAATCTTACTTTTGATCAAACATTATTGTTGAAACCATATTTCACATCACATTTACAAACTTTGGAATATAAGGTAACAGAACAGCTAGGGAATTTAAATTATATGATTACAATAACGGGTATCTAGCTAGTAACATAAATTTGTGAAACGTCAAATGGTATGAGAAATTGGGATGAAGACATGAGGTGCCTTAGTGTTGATCAAATCAAGATGCTTTTGTTTGAGATGCATGTAAACAACCCAATCTCCCTTATTCGTGGCACTCGGCATTGTAGTCATGTATCCTGTTTGGCCACCCCAAGGAAAATGATACGACCCAAAATCCGGCTTGCCCCATCCAAATTGCATATCATTAATTGGTAAGCCTTGCCCCGATGACACAACTACGGCATCCCCATCGGTCTCTTTTAGCTTGAAATATATCTTGGCAACTGCTGGCTCGGGCCTATGCAACTCTACCCAATCAATCAATCCTCTAAAATGTTCTTCTTTTGCGGCTTCGGTAACAAAACCATTAACCTTGTTTGCAACTTCATTAAGTGGCATTGCTTGAAGATCGTGATTGCTAGCCTCACCATACGGGATAGATAGTATATTCCCAAAGTGGTTTTCTAACATGGATGATTCGTTTTCATTGTTGCCTCTTAAAAATTTTCGGCCACTAACGATAACACCCATTCTAGATGTCTTATTCACATCATAGGCTAATAACTTCCACACATATGCGGTAAAAGATTGGAGTTTACTTATTGTAGTTTCTTTAGAACTTGCTTCTGCTTGAAGGTGACTAATTGATTCAGCACGAATATAGCAGATACGACTATGAAGTTGGTCGTCATCACACGAAGGTGGTGATGGAAGTGATGATATAGGAAGGTACATATTGTCGAATCTTGTGTCATAACAAGGTGGACGTCGTGGGATGAACATTGAAGGGCGAAATGATGGGATGCTTGAAATTTGTTTGCATTGCGCAACCTCGGCCCATGATACTAAGAACATGTTCAAGGAGACTCCATCTGCGATCCGATGATCAAAAGAGCATGATACTATTATTGCTCCACATTTCAACTCTGTGACCTGTTTTATTTCAAAACACAACATATTATCGTGTTAGATTTTACATGTTTCTAATAGTTGTTGGTTTAAACGTACAATAATGATTTAAAATGAATGTATCAATATGTATAACCAAATAGATTTTCGACTCCAGGCGAAATATCATTAGTTTGACTAGGTCAAGAATAGTTTTGTTAGGCTTGTACTCCGTAGCTTTCTTGGCAATAAAAAATATAAAAAAAAAAAACCCCCTATATATCTCTATTCCTTTTAAAAGTTTAATATTGTCACATCGATGCATGCCAATAAAATAAAAACATATGTCCTGCCACAAAAAGTTATGAATACTAACACGTTTATGCTTATCAGAATACTTTTTTTGACAAGTCTCAGTAGAGGTGCTAGGATAGTTTTGTTGTATTGCTTTTGTTTGCCGGTAATAATTTCTGATATCAATCTTGAATCGTACTTTACAGTTAGACCTTTGTCATTTTCTTTTATTCATATTTCGTAGAATTGATAGTAGTGAGATTCTCTCGAGTACCTAACACATGCATAAAACTGTAGGGTCACCCAGATTTTCATTATTTGTGAGGTCCGGTCATGTGTTCTAGCTAATTTGAGAGAATCTTAATCAAATAATCTGATGGCTTGTGTATTATTCTCAGATGCTAGAGTTTATTGTAACCTAGAGTACATTACATGCCCACTTCAAATGACTCCCATATATTCGTAATTTAGAACTTTTTTTAATAGAACATCTTAAAACTAAGGATTAAAGTCCTTAACTAGTGTTAATACTAAACACGATATGCAGATTAGTAATAAACTAATAATAAGATTTAGCAATTTTAATTGAAATAAAATCTGTTTCATCAAAAAAATTGTTTATTAATCGATCAAAAGTCAAAAATCATTGTGTTGACACAAAGGAAAATCCAGTTTTTTCTTTACTTATTCTACTTTTAAAAGAGCATGCATACTTTTCCATGCAAGTTTATATATACTTCGCATCTATGTCAGAATATATGCCTATGTCCAAAATAAATATTCATTTTATGTTTCAACCAATCAAAAAGGATTTTAGTAGACCGGGATGATATATGATTGAGCAATACGAAAGTAGAAATTTAAGTTGGGACATGAGGTGGTTTATTTTGGTCTTCTTGAGAATATAGTAACGGTTGAAGCCAGGATTGTAGTTTACCTGAACTGCAAGCAAGCCACGATTTATCCTAGGAACCAACTTTCCCTTTACGGTTTCATCTGGACGGTGAAAATCTATAGCTTTGAGCTCGACATCTGCATGAGCATGCACAAATTCCACCCCATTATTGTTGCACAAAACCTCTGGCTCCCCTAAACTATTCGGCACGATCTCTCCAGCTAGCGGGTAAAATGTTGACAGTACTCCAGCCAAAGATTTCTTGAGGGTGTTCACGACAGTTTCTGAGGACATGGAAGCGTCGTCTTTTTTCTTGTAGCAAAAGAAAACTCCAGCGTCAAGTGGTGGTAGAAGAAGGTCTAGATTGGATTGAGGGAGCCAGTATTCAATCTTCGGCCCATGAGATGCGTGAATGATGGTTCTATCCTTCATGGTCACTTTGTAGTCGAGTGTGTAATAATTATCCTTCTCATGGTTTGGGAGTTCTAACGCGTGGAGGGTAGAAAGTTGAGCATAATGTTGATCATGGTAATACCTAGAAATATTTCTTGGTCCACTCCATCTGTTTCTGAGTATGTCAGAAACAGATGAGAGTGGTCGTGATGATGGAGGTAGTGGTGGCTGAGAGTGGCGAGTGAAGTGTTGTGATCTAATCGGACCACTTGTATGAACCCATTTTTTATTTGAGGTAGAAAGACGTTTGGATGTCCCAATGTTGAGAAGATGGATATATTTTCTCATGTTATTAGGATTATGGAGTTGATAGTGGGATAATTTGAAATTTGAGAAATTGAGAAAGATCTGGGGTATACTTATAGTTAGAAAGAGGGACTAAATTTGTCACTTTATCCATAGTTATCAAGACACGAAATTGCATGGCAGAAAATGTCAAACATATATGGTTATCCATAACTATGACCGTAAACAAGCCAAGCTTTTATCAAGCAAATCGAGTTTGAGCTTGACTCGATCGAGTCAAGCTTTTATCAAGCTCAAGCCCAAGCTTAATCCTAATAAATTGGCTCGAAACATATAATGAGTCGAGCTTAAGTTTTTGATAGCTCGACTCGAGCTTTTATCGAGCTTTTATCAAACCTTAATGTAGATATTTTTTTAATATTGTTCATATAAATAACTAAAGGTTAATTTGAATGTTAATTTAATTATAAGAATACTTTATAAAGAAGTAATTAATATATATTAGCAGCCTAAACTTTTGTAATCTTCATATGTATTAATCTAATATATATTTTGTTAGTGTTTTGTAATTCTTCATATATATTAGCAGCCTAAACTTTTTCTTTTTTTAGCAAAGCAGCCTAAACTTTTTAATCATTTAGATACGACAACACTGAGTAAGTCTAATGTGTATATATATCTAATAATTTAATCAACGAATTGTTGCAAGTGCATGAAGCCAATATATCCCTATATATTGGTGCAGTGAACTTGTTGCGTGTGGAAGTCAAGATATCCCAATATATATGAATGCGTGAGTTAACTCTTTTTTTTTTTTTTTTTTTTTTTTTTTTTTTTTTTTTTTTTTAAGTAAACAAGTAGTAACATAATATAAACTCCATCAGGTTCTTACAATAAAATGATAAAAGAACTCATCAAGTTATGGAGATCATTTTGCTCAAGAATTCAAGATATGTGAACCTTACGAAGCCTCAAGAGATATATTTTATTTTAGACATTTGGTTATTAGATCGCGATCCTACTTACGATCGTTTTCGTTTCCACAAGATCGGGATCGTAAGATCGAATCGAGATCATAAAATTAATCATTAAAAAATGTGCCTTTTTTAATAACAATTGTAGTTTTATATAGTTTAATATATAATTCGATCAGAATAACCAATTTAAACGGATAGAATGAAAATTTGAAAGTTCAAATGTCGTGATAATTTATATGTAATCAAATACATGCAATTAGTTCATATTTCAAAACATTAGATGAATGATTCGGGTAAAAAAAATACATGAGTTGCATATAATTAAAGTTATTTAAACGTCCTAGCCTATATGTCAAAAGCCCAAAATTTCAAAGCATCAGTCATCAATGGTCAATCTATGATTTTGAACGGTGCATTCAATTCATTTCGCCCTACAAAATCGTATGTGCTTCTTCTCCAAACTCGTAAATTCGTGTTTAGTGAGGACTTGTCCACGCAAATCAACTGGAAAAGTCCTCTCTAAACAGGTCGAAAGTCGTTGTGAAAGGTGTATAACAACACCCGATGTATATAGTGACACTTAATTTTTAGCTAGAATGTTTCACACATCAACTCTCACATCTAATTTGCGACTTGGAATTGCAATTATCAAAAGATCATTAGTTAAAGGTCTTTAGCGACACAATTGTGAATCTAAGCACATACATTTTAATAAACACTTGTTTTTGAATATTGTGACCATTAAATGAAAAACTTAATACTCCCTCCGTCCCAAAAATAAGTGTTCAGTTTGACTTTTCAGAGTCAAACTGGTTCAACTTTGATTTTATCTATTTTTGCGGGTGTTATATAATACTTGAAGCAAAATATATGAATGGATTGAGTTTTAAGTGTATTTTTCATTGGTATAATTTTTCATTAAGTATTATGTAACACAAAGAAAAATATTAAAGGTAAAAGTTGAACCAGTTTGACTCTAAAAAGTCAAACTGGACACTTATTTTGGGACGGAGGGAGTAATTCGCAACATTGTCTTTTATCAAGTCACAATTTTCTTTTCCTACTCTATATACATATAAAAAGTAAACATATATTTGTTTAAAACTTAAAATTTTAAAAATAAGTAATGTTAGACTAAAATACCCTTATTTATAAAAGGCAACATTTTAAATATTTAATACTTAATTACTCACCCAGTCTCAAAATTATTATCCCCTATTGACTTTTTCGGTCTTTCTTTCTCAACTTTGACTACAAATATTTTTGTTTATGTTATACAATTTTTGATAAAAATTATACCAAATGAAAATACATTTAAAACTCAATCCGTTCATATATTTTATATCAAGTATTATGTAATATAAACAAAAATAATTAAGGTCAAAGTTGAAAAGTAAAGACCGAAAATATCAAAAGGAAACAATAATTTTAAGACGGAGGAAGTATAATTTAAATCAACTTTTTCCTGTCTCACTTACTTTAATTCACACCCATATATAAATAAAAAGGTTGCATACACAAACTAACAAAAATATATACCGCGCTGCTATGCGCGGTTAATCATCTATATGAAAATAAGCGTGTTTAGTAATTTACCATCGTGGGTGACAATGAATTCAACCTTTTCTTTCAAACTTTTCAACAACTAATCCGTAAGTGTCAAATGGGAATGCAACATGATTAGGTGATAATATTCAAATCATTGGATTTCAAAAACCCTCATGTTTGACTATTAGCGCAAATTAAGAGTAAACGAAAATAATTATGGAGATACATGTATCTCCTATGCTTTAATCTAAAATCACCAAAAAAGACACCCTTTATGAGTAATTTAATGTGCTCTCATATTAGTCGAGTGCTGTGATGATCCCATATATATCCTCATGCATGAACGTGTAACATTCCTATTTCTTGTTTCTTTGTAATCTTTTTACAAGCTACTCGCTGGTTTTGCTATCGCCGTTAAATAAAACTGTAGTACGGACGAACTGTTCTAAGCGTTTTTGACCAATTAAGCTCGTTGAAACTAAAATAAGAGTAAACTTTTGATCTACTTTGTTTTCATCACAGGTTGGCATATACTCCGTATAAGATGGGAAGTTTGGAAGATTATCATAAGTCTTTATATGTTTAATAGTGTAAAGTAAAAACGCGTAATCATTGATACCTAAATAACATGACATGCACTATAAGAAGATAGAGTAGTCGTATCAAGGATCATTGCATGTGAAGGAAAAAACTAATCTTTCAACGTTTCTCTCATTCTATTAAAAAATTAGTTAGATATATTCTGAATAAGACGTTAATATTATCTAATCATACCTGCTTTTGAATTAAAAAGTTTGATATCAAATTATCAAAAAGCTGGCAAGGAGCTCTTTGATATAATATTCTAACGTATTTATAATTACAGGGGAAAAATTGATTTATTTATTTTTATTTTTATTTTTATTTTTATTATTATTTATTATTTATTTATTTATTTATTATTATTATTTTTGGGTATCCATGCACTTCGAGTCTAGTGTAGGTCGACATGCTGCTAAAAAAATTATATAACAAATTTTGTATATACCTTAATTGTCAAAAACAATTTATTAGAAAACAACCAAGCTATAAGTTAGAAAATATGAAGCGTCAAAGCAACCGAAATTATTTTTTGAGAGGCGGTGGTGTTACAGAACTTAACAAGAGCTGTACAAGTTACATTAGATCAGATAGAGCGCTACAAGGGCTATATACCAATGTATCGTTGATCAATTTTCTACTTGAAGAGAGGCGTATATGTCTATTAAGGTTAGTCGTATCGACCCGTCTATCACCTCAATATGTTTTTAATGTGTGCCACTTTTGAGTTTTGCCTCAAATTTTCCACTTTGTAGTTGTTATGAGCTCAGTCAGTGTCTACTGAACCTGAACTCATACAATAAACTAACATAAACACCACCACGTTAACATTCAGAAATCGTTGCGACATTTTACCTCTTTGTATTGTGAATGGCGTAATTAGTGGTAAAAGTCTCCTCCCTTACGAAGGGGGCCAACTAGGGTGAAATTATGCATGCAAAGTGAGTAGAGTCAATTTTTTTGTAAAAAACAAAAGTGTTGTTTTCATTCTTGATCTATAGCAATTGGTAGAAATTATAGGTAAATTGACTAAGTGTACCTAAAAGAATTTTATGTATATCAACATATGAAAGTTGAAATCTTTGGTATAAAGCCAAAAAAAATGTAAAAATTGAAATGGACAATAAATATAATTACACTACAACAAAACGGAGGACGGGCGAGGAGACTTTCGGCGGGGACACGATGTCCCCGCCAAAAGTCGCTAAACGACAAAATCCATGCTGAGCTGGCACACAAATTCGCTGACCGTTTACTAAATTTTCAACGCACACTTTTGGCGGGGACATGTCCCCGCCGAAAGTATTTTTGATATTTGGTAAATTTTGACCAATTTTATAGCTTACTAATTCTTCCCGCGTTTTTTTCCCTCCAACACTTTTGGCGGGGACATGTCCCCGCCGAATGTCTTTAAACAATTTTCAACCTTTTGGCGGGGACATGTCCCCTCTAAAAGAATTCACCAATTTTTTTAGTTTTCCCTCCTCACATTTACTTTATCCCGCCAAATTTTTTGGAACAGATTTCGACCTTTTGGCGGGGACATGTCCCCGCCGAAAGTGAGATATTTAAAAAATTTTATTTTATTTATTATAAATGATTTAAAATTATTAAAATTTATTTAAATTGATTAAAAATGATTTAAAATTATTAAAATTTATTTAAAATTATTTATAAATGATTTAAAATTATTAGAATTTATTAAAAGTGGGATAACCATATCATCTCGACTCATTTGTTTAACGTGTTACGGATATCCATAACAACTCGACTCATCCGTTTAACATGTTACGCATATCCATAACAACTCGACTCATCCGTTTAACAAGTTACACATATCCATGACAACTCGCCTCATACGTTTAACATGTTACGCATATCCATAACAAATCGCCTCATCCGTTTAATATGTTACGCATATCCATAACAACTTGACTCATCCGTTTAACATGTTACGCATATCCATAACAACTCGCCTCATCCTTTTAACGTGTTACTGATGAGTGTGTAAATACTCATCATTTTTGTTACATTTGAACTGCCAAAACATCCAAAAACACCCAATAATGCATCAAAATAGTGAAAATATTCCAAAAGTGTGTTTTATATGTTTCAGATGCAAAAAGATCAAATACAGATGAAAAAACAACCAAAGTTTGCATAATTGGCAGTTTTAGTCCCTCAACTATCAAGAATTGACAAAACTAGTCCCTAAGCACTTATTTTAAATAAAAAGTCACCAAAGGTCCTTTTGAAATCACAAATAATCATAATTAGTCCTTTGATGAAAAGTTTCAAAAGTTTACAAGTTTAGTCCCTGAACTTTGCAAAAGTGTCAAAAATAGCCCTTGGGATTAAAATCTTTTGGAAAATTACAATTATGGTCCTTGTATTAAGAAACTTTGGCAAAAATAATCATTGGGTAAAAAGTTTGGTGAAATTACAAGTTTGGTCCCTCAAGTTTCAAGTTTGGCAGAAATGGTCCCTGGACTTTCAAAAATGATAACTCTCTGGCCCGTCATGAGTAACTTCCAATTCTTCACTTCATTTGTTCCTGACGTCGTCACGTTGGAGCTTGTGACGCCGTCACCTTCTGTACACTTTAGGGTCTTTTGAGATTTTGTTGTTTTCCGCACTTTTTCACTCCGAAAACGCCCGAAAATGCTTCGTTTGTGATTTTCTTCTCAAAAGTACCTAAAATGAGAAAAGAAACGACTTTGGGTGAAATCCGATCCAATAATATACGAATTAGGACTCAAACTGACCCCTGAAAACGTAACATTTTTCGTCTCATCAGTTACGCATATCCATAACAACTTGACTCATCCGTTTAACATGTTACGCATATCCATAACAACTCGCCTCATCCTTTTAACGTGTTACACATATCCATAACAACTCGACTCATCCTTTTAACATGTTACGCATATCCATAACAAGTCGAATCATACGTATTACTCCAACATTAAAGCGTACAAATTAAAAATAAAAGCACGTTCGACATCAGTTTTCACAACAATAGCCTAACTTACTGAATAAAATAGTGAGATACTCACTGATACGGATTTCAGTGAGTGTTGGATAACCGTTAACATCAAACAAGTCACTGATTGAACAGTCACTCAGTGAGTTACCTTCAGGATGTCCAGACTGAGTCTAAGAAGAAAGATTCATCATTCAGTGAGGCGGTACTCAATGAATGATCCCTGAGCCACATAAATTGTTCTTTATTTTCATCAAGCTTTACTCAAATTTCATGGACCAACACAAATGCATTAAACTGATTCCTATAAACAGGACATGACAAATGCATTAAACTACATCTCGTTTAACATCTCGTGTATAACCATATCATCTCGGATCGTTCGTTTAACATCTCTTGTACAACCATATCATCTCGGATCATTCGTTTAACATCTCATGTACAACCATATCATCTCGGATCGTTCGTTTAATATCTCGTGTATAACCACATCATCTCGGCTCNTCGGCTCGTATATATGTTTATTACTTAAAATATCATAATGTTTTTAGGCTCGTTTAGGCTCGCGAGCCCAAACGAGCTTTGTATGTAAAGCTCGGGCTCGAGCTCGATTAATAAACGAGCTGCAACTTAGGCTCGAGCTCGGGTTCGTTCGAGCTTTTTACCGATCCGTAGTTAAAAATGATGTAAATAATTTTAAAAACTCTTAAATTAATTAAAGATGATTTAGAAAATATTTAAATTAAATTTAAATTATTTAATAGTGATTTAAGTTAATTAAAATGATATATAAAAGTGCTATTTTTTTTTTTTTTTTTTTTTATGAAATACCTTTTGGCGGGGACATGTCCCCGCTAAAAGTTTTCACCAATTTTTTTGTATTTCCCTCGTCACATTTACTTTATCGCGCCAAAGGTTTTGGGCTAAAAGTAAAAACTTTTAGCGGGGACATGTCCCTGCCAAAAGCTATAAAAAAATACATATACTTATCAGATCTGGTTTTAACACTTAGAAAAAAGAAATAAACTCAACTCTTTCTTCTTCCTCTTGACAGATCCAACACCACCACTACTTCACCACCACATCACCACCACTACACCACCACTACATCACCGCACCACCATCTTCACTACAACACACCCACACTCGCACCACTGTGCTCGTTTAATTCTTTCCTCAATCCCTCTCCTCATTTAGTTCTTTCTTTTTCTCATCTCATTTCTTCCTTTCTCCCACACGTTTACAAACCCAGGTGAGTAATTTGTTAGTTTTTGTTAATTTATTGATTTTCGTTATTTTTGTAATTTGTTATTTTTTTTTAATTTTTTGTTATTTGTTAATTTTTTGTTATTTGATAGATGTGTTTTCTGATTTTTGTTATTTTTTTGATATAATTGCTGTCGAGATGGCCTATAACTTATGCTATTGCTGTCAAAATGGAGACCGCTCGAACAGTGAAAGACGTGTCACCTCATGAGTTCATCAAGGCTTACGCCGCTCATCTCAAGCGCTCCGGCAAGGTTTATTTCCGAAACCATTTTTCATATATCGATCTTTTAATGCATCCTATATTATATTATATAAATGTATTGTTTGTGTGTGATGTTTTATTTATTAGAATTCGTATACATTTGATGTATTGTTTGTTTGCGTAGTTATTAAAATGTGAAAAAAGTTAGATGTTTAATGTTTTGAGCTGTTTGTGTGATTAGGTAAAAACTTAGGTAGTACTATCATATGGGGTGTTTGTTTTAGCTTATTTGTGGCCTTATGAGCTTATTTGATACCGGCTTATATTTCATAAATCAAACTTTCCGGCAGACTTTTATAAGCTTATTATCGTATAATAAATAGATAAACCCCACCTCACTTCTGCAAGGCTAGTGGTGGTATTGCTCGCCACATTTTGCAATAGTTGCAAGCATGAACATTGTTGATTTTGACTCCAAGGGGTAAGTATTATAAATAGTTGCTTCGTTTTACCTTTTCCATTATTTGAAACTGGAAAAAGAACACGAACGATGTATGCAAAGTTTGGTGTGTAAGTGCTTGATCAAGTTAACTTCTGCTAAAGTGTATGATTAATTTCTAATNCAAGCATGAACATTGTTGATTTTGACTCCAAGGGGTAAGTATTATAAATAGTTGCTTCGTTTTACCTTTTCCATTATTTGAAACTGGAAAAAGAACACGAACGATGTATGCAAAGTTTGGTGTGTAAGTGCTTGATCAAGTTAACTTCTGCTAAAGTGTATGATTAATTTCTAATATATTGCAATAGGTAAAACGTTTTTTATAGTTTGATTTGTGCTTGTGTTCATTTGTTTTGGTTTATGTAAAATGTTTATGGTTTTGGTTTGTTAGCACCACCACGACAGTCGTTGCCGCCGCTGCAGCTGTTCACCACCACAACACACCGCCGCCGTCGTCGCTGCTGCTGCTGCTGCTGGACACCACCACACCGCGGCCTTTATTGCTGCTATAAGTAATTTATTTTTTTGTTAATTTATTTAGTAGTTATAATTTTGTATAATATATGTGTAGTTATTTATAAATGTGTGATTATTGAGTTGTTATTGTTTGATTGTTTATTTACGAGTGTGCGTTGAGCTGTTGATAAATTAACTAGTTTGCGTTTGATTAGTTAGCTTTTGAAGTGATCAAAGTAGAGTAGTGTAAGGTTATTGGGTTGACGGCTTTCATTTTATATGTCGATGATTTGGCCTGCAACTAGATAAGATAAAGCCTTTTCATGTGTCGTATGTGCTTAAAAATAAACGATTGATTTGGCCTGAAACTAGTAATTACATTTTTTATTTTTATTTTTTTGTGCAGAAACCTGTACTGCTTCAGCCATCAATCTGGAAAACTAGAGCACTTGATGAAGGTACATAATTAGTTTTCATTTGGTTATCATTTTACCCTTTGATCCGTTATCAATTAAATACAACCATATGAATATGAAAATGGGTCAATTGGGTTTTATTCATGACCACACATACGGATTCTTGTACAAATTTGCAGGTGCATGAGAAGGACGCGATTGGTATATGTCACCATCCCCGCCGAAATCTTGTAGCCACATACGGTCCTTTTTGGTTTTTCATCTAATGAGCCTTGTTTTATTAGTCATTACAGTAGAACATACACTTGTAACATTACCTTTACTGCAGTTTTTGTTTTGTATTCAATTTAACATCACTATTGAATTGTCGTAAAGGATATTCCTAGATTGATATATTGTATTTTCCGTTATGTTATTTGTGATATTAAAGTTTTAGCGAGTTAATTTGCGGTGTTTTAGCAAATTTGGCATGTTTGTATTGGGTAAGAACAAGTAGATTTTTTCTGGAAAAAAAATCTGGAAATTACCCATTTTGCAGCAATATGCTTCAATTGGGTCAGAAGCTTTTGGCGGGGACATTTCCCCGCCGAAAAGATGACAACTCAACAGTGGAAGCTACTTTTAACGGGGACATGTCCCCGCCAAAAGGTGATACCTCAACAGTGGAAGCCACTTTTAGCGGGGACATGTCCCCGCCAAAAGAGGCGTTTAATTAATGTAATTATTGTTTAATCCACTAATTACAACAGCGAATACTACTTTTGGCGGGGACATGTCCCCGCCAAAAGTTGTGCCACGCTGGACAAGTTTGACCAGCCCAAAATGTTGTGGGACCCACAAGTCCCCGCCAAAAAAGTGATTTGTCCCCGCCGAAAGTGATCTGCGAGGGGGTTTTTGCGGGGAACTTTCGGCGGTGACATGTCCCCGCCGAATGTATTTGGCGGGGACATGTCCCCGCCGAAAGCCTCAAAATGTCCCAGCTAAAAGCAGTCAATGTTGTAGTAAAGCAAACACTTTCACATGGGAAATTTAGTTGTTGGAACTTACCAAACATATTTTTTTAAGGAAGCAAATCTGTATATAGATATTACGTATGATATGCCAAACTCATGTCCAGGTGTAATTCGTTAATAATTCTCATGTTTCATGCTTGAGAAACTTTAGGGGGCGGGGTGAAGGGGGGGTTTACATGCAACCGAGGCAAAGTAATAACGAGGATATATAGTTTCTACATACCGCACTTCTTTGCGGGAATTATTGAATTCCTATAATTTATGCATCTGATTTTAACCCAAGTTTATTCATAGTCTATGTTTGGCACACAAAATTGTTGAGAGATTATGCTTATTTTTTTAAAAAATAAGTTACTTAAAAAATAATCTTTGTTTGGCAGACATAACTTATAAAAGATTCTAAAAAAAGTAATCTTCCATAATCTCTTAAAACAAAAGGTTACTTCATGTAGCTTATAAAAATAATCTCTTTTTATAATCTCCAGCACCAGCACCATCTCCAGCACCATCTCCAGTTCAAGCAACAATTACTTTCGCCAAACATACGTTTATTTGACTTGCGTCTACATATTAGTATATCAAACTTTATAGAATTACAAAACTAAATATAAAAAATCTTTTTAGTTCTCATTCAATTAGGAGCATACATCTAATCTAAGAGATACAAATGTTGTACAATATACTCTATTCACCTATGATTATTTGATTCACTTAACTTATAAAAGGTTAATATAAATAGTGACATAGTATTAACCATAGTTGTTAAGATTTCAATCCAGATTTTAAGATCTAACAATTTTACGATACTTTAAAACAAAAATGATCTGGATTTTATATAGGATCTTAGCAAACTTAACATCTTATAAGTTCCCGATCTGGACCAAAACTTAAGATTTAATTCGATTTTATCTTATTTTTCTCAAACCGCAAACTAAAAAGCTAGAAAGTTATGGGTTACGTTTCAGAGAATTTGAAAATCAACATGTTAACCTTCATAAATATATTGCATATTCATAATTTAGGACAACATTTGCATGAAACATTAAAATAATTTTTGTGTTTATGATAAATAAGAATTTGTAGATTTTAATAATATTACAAAGATTATTAAAAAAATAACATAATAGAAGAATCTTAATATTCTTATTCGATCTTAGGATTTCGAGAAATGAGTAGATAAACCATAACTTGCAATAGTCATTACTCCCTTCATCCTAAATAAGTGTCGTGGTTTGATTTTTATAGTATTTATTTTTCAACTTTTACATTAAATATTTTTGTTTGTGTTATATAATACTTGACGAAAATTATATTAATGAAAATACATTTAAATTTCAATCCATTCATTTATTTTCGCATCAAGTATTATATAATACAAAAAAGTTAAGGTTAAAGTTGGAAAAAAATTCAAAAAGTCAAAACATGACACTTTATTTTAGGCAGAATTACATATATATCCCACCCAAAGTGAATAATTGCATATATATATATATATATATCCTTTGTACAAGTTTTTGATGCACATTATACAATGATTTTTATGCATGCTTTGGATATATATGCAATTATGCATTTTCGGAAGGATATATATGCAAAAACCCCCTTATTTTGTGACAGATATTTTGGACATATATGCTTTGGATATATATCCTTCAAAAAATGCATAATTGCATATATATCAAAAGAATACATAAAAACCATTGTATATATGTAAAGTATGATTAGTTAAAGAAATGAGTGTTATAATGTTACTCGTAGTTTGTAAAAAAAGTCAATGGCTAATGATGAATACCAGACTCCACTTTTTTCATTTAATATAGAGTAAAATAAAGAACATATTTTTGTGGTTTGCCTATTTTTATTTCATACATCTTTGTTAAAAAAAATAAAAGTAAAAATTGGGGCATATATATCTTTTTGTTAATAAACGTTAGACATTATGATGTGATTATGCTGCTTAAATTATCTTAGGAAAAAATAAGATATAGATTTATGGTGTTAGGGCTGAGCATCGGGTCGGAACCGACCCGAACCAACCCGACCCGAAAAAACCGAGAACCGAATTTCATGAAAAACCGGAACCGAAACCGAACCGACGGGCCGTCGGGTCGGTTCGGTTTTCGTCGGTTCGGTTCGGTTTTGTCGGTCTACGTGTATTTTGGCATGTTTTTTGTCGGTTTTGGGCCGAACCGGACCGAACCGAACCGACCCGAAACCGAATTTTATGAAAGACCGGAACCGAAACCGAACCGACGGGCCGTCGGTCCGGTTCGGTTTTCGTCGGTTCGGTCGGTTTCGTCGGTCCGGTTCGGTTTTGAACCTTGGGTGCTCAGCCCTAGTGTGATTAGGCTACTTAAAATCAGTATGATAATAGCGGCTTTTGATATTCAGTTTCTAACTAAAAGAACCAAAAAATGAAAAGGAGCACAACCAAATTGTAATGCCTTCAAGTCCTGCTCAAGAAATGTTGCATGATATATGATACGTATATTTTGAGATAAATAGTTTTCGTTAAAAAAAATCAAGATGAAATCTTCTAATAATTTGTTAATGAAAGTGGTATTAATGTGTTATTTGTTTCACGAGTTTCCTACTGTTGGAATAAAATGATTATTTAAAATTGCAGTTTGGTTTAAGGATCTTGGAATTAAAGAAATGATTGAATCCAAAAATCAATTCCACACAATTTTGATAGGATTTGTTCAATAGATGTTGACTTTTCTGACAAATTCAACTTCCACTACAAATTTTATACCTTTACTATTAAATAATCTATTTCTCTCTGTTAACTTTTTCAAATATTATTTTTATATTCATTATTAATTTACTCCCTCCGTCCCAAATTTATTGTCCAGTATTGACTTTTTTAGTATTTCTTCTTCAACTTTGACCTTAAATATTTTTGTGGGTGTTATATAATATTTGATGCAAAATATATAAATGGATTGGGTTTTAAGTCTACTTTTCAATGGTATAATTTTTCATCAAGTATTATATAATAAAAAAAAATATATATTTGTGGTCAAAGTTGAAACATTTTGACTTTGAAAATTCAAAGTGAACAATAATTTTGGGACGGAGGGAGTACAACTTAATTATAATCTCTCCTTCTCATATTAAATATTCAGGTTGACTTTCTAAAGTCTTTTTTTTCTTAATTTTGACTATAAATATTTTTGTTTGTATAATATAATATTTGATACAAAATATATGAATTGATTGAGTTTTAAATGTATTTTTTATTCGTTTAATTTTTATCAAATACTATATAACACAAGTAAAAGTATTTAAGGTCAAAATTGATAAATAAAGACTTGAAAAGTCAAATCCGGACATTTAATATGAGACAGATGGAGTATAATTTATTTTTATTTTATTTTTTAATTTTCTTTCTCCTCCTTTTTTTTCAAACATTTTCATAAATGAGAATCCAATTTCAATTCCACTTATAAACCAAACGGCCATAAGTGGTATTAACTTATTGCTTAAGGATACATTAGTCACATCGTTGATAAATAAATAAATAAATAAATAAAAACCAAATAGTATCTTTTAAATGTTAATGACTAAAAGATGTGTGATTTAAGGTTGAATCGTTTTAAGAACAAAATATTGGTGGTCAACTTGATGATAATATTAATTAAATATCTAATATTATTCAAATGGTACTATGAAATATGAACGTGCTGACTATTTAACTAAGCTTATGTCGTTTACAAAAGGATGACAGGTTTAGTCAACGTTACATCTTAGCAGTTAGCACTAGTACAAAAATGTCGTTTACAAAGGACGACAGGTTCAGTCAATGTTACATCTTAGCTCGATAGCCTGTCAACTAGCACAATTAGTAAGAGACTAGCTTACTGAGTATTCACATGTAATCTTATGATAGACAGATAGAGAATGTAAAACAGCAACTAACAAACGTGAGTCGATGTTTTGTTAGTTGTTCACAAAAATTTAATTTGGTGTTCAAGTTTATACTTTATAACGTTTTTCCATTTTATTTGTCTAGTGTTTCTAACTTCACATCCAGTCGAATTTTTAAGGGTGCATTTGGTATCTCGGAATGAGAATTAAGGATTGAATTTTTATTTATTATTATTATTTTTTTTGAAAAAGCTGCAGAGGAACCCACAAAAAGGGACCTCACTAACCAAGGAAGAAACTATACAGAAGAACCAAAAGGGCAATGAAGCCACAAACCAGAAAACAAACTATACAGAGCAAACAAGAAAGCTAGGAAAATAATTCAAATTGTTTGGCAACCCAACAGCTCCAATCCACCTTCAAATTCGAGCTTATACGAGCCGACATCCATAATTTCGCCATACGTTGGATACCCGGGAATATGTCTTCATTCTTGATTACATCTATGTCGTCTCCCGTGGCATGAATGAGACGATTTCGCCAATTCCAGATAGCCCAAAGATTAATATGGAACACCCCATTCGTAGCTCTAATAAGATTCACTCCACCATGACCACTGATGCTCCCATTAGCGACCTCAACAGCAGTAAACGAAGGGAATGAGACCGGGGGAGGAAGATTCCACCAACTCCAAACCTTTCTCCAAATTCCACACACCTTATCGCATCTAACCAAAACATGATCAATGTCTTCAGCTTCCAAGTCACAAAATGGACAATTAGAGGATGGAATATCAATACCACGAGCCACAAGATTAGAACGCGTTGCAAGTCTATCGAGAGAAGTTTTCCACACCATAACATTCACTTTTTTAGGAATCCAAGAATTCCATTTATGGTGAGAACCTAAACTGTGGACACCAAGGAGGATGTTTTCAATGACTTTTGACAAAACATTAACTTTAAAGTAGCCGGAAGCCTCGTAAGTCCACACCCATTTGTCACAGCCATTGGGGTTTAACACAACAGAGTTTAGAGAGGAGGAAAGAGCATTCAAATCGTCCAGAGCCCGACCCCTAGGAGGAATACGCCAAGCCCATGAACCAATCCACGGTTCGTTAATAACATATCCTCTATCCTTAACCTTGCAATCTTTGATAGACTCGAGCGCGTAGAGTCTAGGAAACCTATCTTTAAGACTCGTTCCATCCCCACACCAAGGGTCGAGCCAAAAGGAAGTGTCATATCCATCCGCAACCTTACGAACAAAAGAACATCTAAAATTTGGATCAATAACCTCAATGTGTTTAGTGGAATGAATTTTTATTTTAATAATGTGTTTGTTTAAGATGTAAATCTTTTAAATATATTGTGGAAAACTAGAAGGGGGGTTGAATAGTTTACCGCTTTTTAAGTTAATTATCTTTTGAAACTTTCGTATAATCAAAGATATAATCTAAGATATACTTTTCAAATAATCAAATATATAAGCAAAGATACTATCAAAGATATAATCTAAAAGATAATAAGTAGCAAGCAAGACTAGAGAAAGAAACGATCAAACCACAACACGATTGTTTATCGTGGTTCGGCTACAAGGACTCTTTTTCCTTGCCCTACGTCCACGCCCCGAGTATCCAACTCGAGAGTTTAAAGCACTAGTCAACAAACTCCTTTCCCGGTGGAGAAACCTTTACAATCGTCGCTTACACGTTTATCCGGTACAAAGCTAAATACCGAGTTCTAGTTCGAGGTAGAACCAACCTAACGTCGCCTAATTCCTTTTTCCGACACTAAGCTAGATGTTGAGTTCTTTACCAAGGGTACAACCACTCCCGTTAGTTCTTTTACAAGGGTAC
>LBNU01011624.1:25926-37757 GCA_014162995.1 Artemisia annua | reverse complement strand
AGGAACATGTTTGGGTTAGATTCTACTAAAACACATGATGAGGATAAGGATGAGGTAAATAACACAAACCTACAAAGTACCCCACAACTTCCACTATCACTTGAGGAGTACACACCACCATTGACTTACCCGGAAGAAGTAGACGAGACTATAGGAACCCCAATAGAGGTAGAACCCTTAGACCAAACACAACTAGAGAATATAGGTTTGAACACTTGTAGGGATAACTTTTCTCTTAGTTCTATGGAAGTTCCTAGTTTTGATGAACCGGAGCCTCAACCAAAACCGTTACCTAATCTTCCATCCTCGGATGAAAATTTAGGAATTGAAATAGGTCCCGATCCACCCATCAAACCATATAGTTCGGGTAGTTTCACGTTGAAGGTAGTAGACTCTAAGCCTTGTAGAGAGGAAGCTAACATAGGAGTGAACCATGACCTTAGATACTTACATCACCCATTTGTGAGTGATCACAAGAAACATTATGGGTTTAAACCAGGTTTATTAGGTCAAGATGGATTATTAACTAGGAATCTCTCTAAGTTGATAGAAAATGATCCCTTTCTAGGAGGAAACTTTAATTCACCCATTGACCCAATTAAACTAGGTAAGGTTATGATGAATGGAGTACACCCATTTGAGCATATAATTCATCCACCACTCTCTCCTCACGAGGCATACTTCCACCGAAATGGTATGTATCGCTACTATCACCCGCAATTAATCCTAAGTGTAGGGAAAACCTCCCCTATTTCCGTTAAATAAGGATAGAGTCAGGCTCGTGACTCGAACAAAAACAAGCGCTTCTTGGGAGGCAACCCAAGCTTTGTGTGTTTATTTGTTTGTTTGTTTGATTTTATTTGCTTCCGTATGTATGTTTAAGATCGGTGTGTGGGAGTTTTGTTGGGTCAAAGTACTGATGCAAGTCAAAGTATGCTCCATGAAAGTACTGCACAGATATAAAGGTCAAAGTACTGGCATTGACTAAAGTTAAAGATCAAAGGACTGCTGATGGAAATCGGTTGCAAGGATGCTTAGAATATCTAGAAGATAAATATAATAAGGATTAAGTATTCTTGTACGTAAAGTATTGTAAACCGACCTTAGGGTTATCCTTGTGCCATAAACAAGGATCCCTAGGAGGTCAAAGATATATAGAGTTTTACGAATACGATTTAGAGAAGTTAGAGTTGTAATAGTCTGCATTCTACAGCAAGCAGATTTAAGGTGTTATTATACAAAGGTTTTGGTTAATTCTTCTTAGCTTTGTTAAGTAATTCCGCATACTTCAATAGAGTAATTCAGTGTTTTCATTGTTAGGAGATCTAGGATTTAGACGCAAGGCTACTAACCCTTACAATGAATTTTTGTAAACTTTTTTTGACGGGAGCCTTTTGTTATATACCAAGTAATGGATCGCTAATTTGAACTTTTGGTTTAAACATCACATTATGACCCTTTTGATTATGAACTATGGGATTTTGGAACTTGGGATAGTGAACCTTGTGGGATTGGGAAACTTGGCTTTGACCTCTCCATTTTGACCCGTTGGTATTAACCTTTGATTGATCCTTTGATATTTGACCCCTTTATAATGATCCTTTGATTTCCCTTTGATAATGATCCTTGATATTTGACCCTTTGATGATTATATCCTTTGATATTGAACCTTTTGCTATTTAGAAACTTTGATTTTAGAACTCTGATTTGAACTCTGAACCTTTGAGCTGATATTTCTATGCACCTTTAAATTTGATTACCCTAGATTTGTTAATTGATGTTGCTTTGCCCTTTAGTATTATACCAGGCATTTTGTTTCTATGTCATGATGTTATATACATGAACCGTGCATTGGATGGTGCACCAATGTCTATGACTCCCAGTGGTGGTCGCAGTGATTGTCAACACCGTCCCTTTGTTGATCCTACAATTTGGGTTTGGGTAGGGGCGTATGGATGCATCCTAAGATTTGCTTTGTTTTGATTTGATTGCTACTAATTTGTTTTGGTGACTGGTTGTGTGGCAATACACGCCTTTCACACATTATTTGGGAATGTGATAACACTCATGGATTACTATGATTATTATAAGTACATACTGGTTTAGGTGACTGTGGCTGTGCTGCAATCACGCCTATTCAACATTATTTTGGGAGTTGAATCACTCCATGAGTTACTATACTGAAAGACTTATGTTTATGTTTTGTTTTGGCTCCGTGGTAGAATGCTAATAATATTCTAATCTTTGTCTTATTTCCTTATCCATCATTATCTTACCTTTTGTTTTCCCAATGCAACCTATGATATTCTTTGTTCCTGTATCTTTATTTTCGTTTATATATATCTTTCACTGGGCTTTTTAAGCTCAGCCGCATTCTTTCCCTGCGGCAGGTTTAGTAGAAGCTGGGTTTGTTGGATGAGAGATTCTTAATTTTGGACCTTAGAAGACTTCACCCTGATTAGCTCATTTGGCTGGACTTTAAGAGATATTCAGAAGTATTTCACGTTGGGTTAGTATATCCTGTTTTGGGCCTTAGTCCTTTGTTGTTGCTCTTTTGTATTTGTTTAGTTCTCTTGTAAATCAATTGTAATACTTTGTTTTGGAAATGTATCTCTCGTTTCGCTTGTGTTCTGATTTTGAACTCTAATGTTAGCCATTTTTTTTTTCTTTAGCCCTTCTTCGGGTGGAAATCGAACGCGGTAGGCACCCACCTCCTGGAGCTGCTAATTGTTGTGCCGACCTTGGTGAAACTTTACCGTTAAGGTCACCATCCTTTCCTATGATCAAGTACCGTCAATTTGATGGCCGTTCGCGGGCCGATCCGCATAAACACATTGCCGAATTCATTGAAATTTGTGGCATGTTTCTCAACCCCGAACAGACAACCTAAACCCACCAAATTCCGATAAAAAGGAAGAGTCTGATTTCAAAAAAATGATGCGAGATTTCGTAACTACTCAAAGAGCCACAAATGAGTTTGTAAAAACTCAATTTTTCAATCTCAAAACCAAAGTTGAGCAAGGTCAGAAAAATCATCAAGCTTCTATCCAGGATCTTGAACAAAAATTTGGTAGACTTTCTGATCAATTTTCTTCTCGAATTCCTGGTACATTACCAAGTAACACCCAATCCAATCCAAAACCGTCTGGATCAAACGATAAGAGTTATCGTCCACCACAAACCAGAAATGAGCATATCAATGCTGTATTCACTCAAAGTGGTCTCTCATATGATCCGCCACCCGTTCCTACCGATAATCCTATCATTCAAGATGAGGAAGAGGAAGAAGCTGAAGAAGAAGCAGCTAAAGAAAAACCAACCCAAACACCAACCAAAGAAAATACCGTTCAACCAATAAAACCTTACACACCGAAAATACCCTATCCACAAGCCCTAAGAAAAGAGAAAAGAGAGGAGCGAAATAAGAAGTTTATCGAGATGATCAAAGAAGTTAGACTTAACGTACCCCTCGTTGATGTTCTAGCTAGAATGCCCAATTATGGGAAATTTTTGAAAGAACTTTTTAATAATCGAAACAAGTTGGAACAAATTTCCGCTACCGTTCTCAATGAAGAATGCTCTTCTATCATTCAAAACAAAATTCCACCGAAACTCGGAGATCCCGGAAGTTTTCTTATACCATGCACTTTAGGAAACAACATCACATGCGATGCTTTAGCCGATCTAGGTGCAAGTATCAATTTGATGCCCTATTCATTGTATTCTAAACTTTCCATCAATACATTGAAACCTACTAAGATGAGTATAAGATTAGGCAACCATACATACCAATACCCTGTTGGTGTTGCCGAAAATATGCTCGTTCAAGTTGGTAAATTTGTTTTTCCTGTGGATTTTGTCATATTAGAAATGGAGGAAGATAGTCGAGTACCCTTAATCTTAGGAAGACCTTTCTTAAACACCGCTGATGCCATGATCAAAGTCAAAGGCAGAGAACTAAATCTTGGAGTAGGAGAAGATCGAATCACCTTCTTAATCGACAAAGCAATGAAATATCCAAATTCCAGTGATGACACATGCTATAACATCGATGTAATTGATGAAGTCACTGAAGAAGAATTAGATGCATTAGTTGACGATTCGAAACCATTCATGACTACTTCAGAAAACATCAGTGAAACAGATTCTGATAAAGAATTTGAGGAATTCATGGAAGTAAAATTCGAAGAAGAAGAAGAAGAGAAAGAAGAGAAATTTGAAGATATCACTGAAAAAGATCAAATGAAAATCAAATCATCTCTAGAAGAACCACCCACTGATTTGGAACTCAAACCTAGATTTATCGTCCACCACAAACCAGAAATGAGCATATCAATGTTGTATTCACTCGAAGTGGTCTCTCATATGATCCACCACCCGTTCCTACAGATAATACTATCATTCAAGATGAGGAGGAGGAAGAAGCTGAAGAAGAAGCAGCTAAAGAAAAACCAACCAAACACCAACCAAAGAAAATACCGTTCAACCAATAAAACCTTACACACCGAAAATACCCTATCCACAAGCCCTAAGAAAAGAGCAAAGAGAGGAGCGAAATAAGAAGTTTATAGAGATGATCAAAGAAGTTAGACTTAGCTTACCCTTCGTTGATGTTCTAGCTAGAATGCCCAATTATGGGAAATTTTTGAAAGAACTTCTTAATAATCGAAACAAGTTGGAACAAATTTCCGCTACCGTTCTCAATGAGGAATGCTCTGCTATCATTCAAAACAAAATTCCACCGAAACTCGGAGATCCCAGAAGTTTTCTTATACCATGTACATTAGGAAACAACATCACATGCGATGCTTTAGCCGATCTAGGTGCAAGTATCAATTTGATGCCCTATTCGTTGTATTTTAAACTTTCCATTAATACATTGAAACCTACTAAGATGAGTATAAGATTAGCCAACCATACATACCAATCCTGTTAGGGTTGCTGAAAATATGCTTGTTCAAGTTGGTAAATTTGTTTTTCCTGTGGATTTTGTCATATTAGAAATGGAGGAAGATAGTCGAGTACCCTTAATCTTAGGAAGACCTTTCTTAAACACCGCTGATGCCATGATCAAAGTCAAAGGCAGAGAACTTAATCTTGGAGTAGGAGAAGATAGAATCACCTTCTTAATCGATAAAGCAATGAAATATCCGAATTCCAGTGATGACACATGCTATAATATCGATGTAATTGATGAAGTCACTGAAGAAGAATTGGATGCATTACTAGACGATTCGAAACCATTCATGACTACTTCCGAAAAGATCAGTGAAACAGATTTTGATAAAGAATTTGAGGAATTCATGGAAGTAAAATTCGAAGAAGAAGAAGAAGAAGAGAGAAGAGAAATTTGAAGATATCACTGAAAAAGATGAAATGAAAATCAAATCATCTCTAGAAGAACCACCCACTGATTTGGAACTCAAACCTCTTCCCAATAATCTCGAATACGCCTACTTAGAAGAAAATTCACTTCTTCCAGTAGTCATATCGTCGTTGCTCGAAACAAATAAAAAAGAAAGACTCGTTTCTGTTCTTAAGAAGCATAAACGCGCTTTTGCGTGGAAAACTTCTGATATTCCAGGAATTAGCCCAGATTTTTGCAAACACAAAATCAATTGTGAAGAAGGTACTAAACCCGTTGTAGAAAGACAACGTCGACTCAACCCCAATATGAAAGAAGTCGTCAAGAAAGAAATCATCAAACTTCTTGACGCATGAATTATTTATCCTATCGAGGATAGTCCATGGGTGAGTCCAGTTCATTGTGTTCCAAAGAAAGGAGGAATGACCGTAGTGACCAACGAAAGGAATGAATTAGTTCCTACTAGAACTGTCAATGGATGGCGAGTATGTATTGATTACAGAAAACTTAACAAAGCCACCAGGAAAGATCATTTTCCTCTACCATTCATGGATCAGATGCTCGAAAGATTAGCAGGGAACAAATACTTTTGCTTCCTTGTTACCAAGTAACACCCAATCCAATCCAAAACCGTCTGGATCAAACGATAAGAGTTATCGTCCACCACAAACCAGAAATGAGCATATCAATGTTGTATTCACTCGAAGTGGTCTCTCATATGATCCACCACCCGTTCCTACCGATAATACTATCATTCAAGATGAGGAGGAGGAAGAAGCTGAAGAAGAAGCAGCTAAAGAAAAACCAACCAAACACCAACCAAAGAAAATACCGTTCAACCAATAAAAGCTTACACACCGAAAATACCCTATCCACAAGCCCTAAGAAAAGAGAAAAGAGAGGAGCGAAATAAGAAGTTTATAGAGATGATCAAAGAAGTTAGACTTAGCTTACCCTTCGTTGATGTTCTAGCTAGAATGCCCAATTATGGGAAATTTTTGAAAGAACTTCTTAATAATCGAAACAAGTTGGAACAAATTTCCGCTACCGTTCTCAATGAAGAATGCTCTGCTATCATTCAAAACAAAATTCCACCGAAACTCGGAGATCCCAGAAGTTTTCTTATACCATGTACATTAGGAAACAACATCACATGCGATGCTTTAGCCGATCTAGGTGCAAGTATCAATTTGATGCCCTATTCGTTGTATTCTAAACTTTCCATTAATACATTGAAACCTACTAAGATGAGTATAAGATTAGCCAACCATACATACCAATCCTGTTGGGGTTGCTGAAAATATGCTTGTTCAAGTTGGTAAATTTGTTTTTCCTGTGGATTTTGTCATATTAGAAATGGAGGAAGATAGTCGAGTACCCTTAATCTTAGGAAGACCTTTCTTAAACACCGCTGATGCCATGATCAAAGTCAAAGGCAGAGAACTTAATCTTGGAGTAGGAGAAGATAGAATCACCTTCTTCATCGATAAAGCAATGAAATATCCGAATTCCAGTGATGACACATGCTATAACATCGATGTAATTGATGAAGTCACTGAAGAAGAATTGGATGCATTACTTGACGATTTGAAACCATTCATGACTACTTCCGAAAAGATCAGTGAAACAGATTCTGATAAAGAATTTGAGGAATTCATGGAAGTAAAATTCGAAGAAGAAGAAGAAGAGAAAGAAGAGAAATTTGAAGATATCACTGAAAAAGATCAAATGAAAATCAAATCATCTCTAGAAGAACCACCCACTGATTTGGAACTCAAACCTCTTCCCAATAATCTCGAATACGCCTACTTAGAAGAAAATTCACTTCTTCCAGTAGTCATATCGTCGTTGCTCGAAACAAATCAAAAAGAAAGACTCGTTTCTGTTCTTAAGAAGCATAAACGCGCTTTTGCGTGGAAAACTTCTGATATTCCAGGAATTAGCCCAGATTTTTGCAAACACAAAATCAATTGTGAAGAAGGTACTAAACCCGTTGTAGAAAGACAACGTCGACTCAACCCCAATATGAAAGAAGTTGTTAAGAAAGAAATCATCAAACTTCTTGACGCAGGAATTATTTATCCTATCGAGGATAGTCCATGGGTGAGTCCAGTTCATTGTGTTCCGAAGAAAGGAGGAATGACCGTAGTGACCAACGAAAGGAATGAATTAGTTCCTACTAGAACTGTCACTGGATGGCGAGTATGTATTGATTACAGAAAACTTAACAAAGCCACCAGGAAAGATCATTTTCCTCTACCATTCATGGATCAGATGCTCGAAAGATTAGCAGGGAACAAATACTTTTGCTTCCTTGATGGTTTTTCGGGATATTTCCAAATTCCTATCGATCCAGCCGATCAAGAGAAAACCACATTTACATGTCCTTTTGGAACCTACGCTTATCGGCGTATGCCCTTTGGTCTATGTAATGCACCTGCTACCTTTCAAAGGTGTATGATAGCAATATTCCAAGACATGCTTGAGACATCTATGGAAGTTTTCATGGATGACTTCTCTGTTTTTGGTGATTCTTTTGAAACTTGTCTTTCCAATCTCGATAAAATGCTTGAGAGATGTGAAGCTGCACATCTAGTTCTTAATTGGGAAAAATGCCATTTCATGGTGACTGAAGGAATTGTGTTAGGACACAAAATATCAAGTTCAGGAATGGAAGTAGACAAAGCGAAAATTGATGTTATCACCAAATTACCACCACCAACTAACGTTAAAGCCGTTAGAAGTTTTCTAGGACATGCCGGTTTTTACCGCCGTTTTATCAAAGATTTTTCGAAAATATCGCGTCCTATGACTAAACTTTTAGAAAAGGATTCTGTTTTTGATTTCAATGCTGACTGCATTAAAGCTTTCGAAACATTGAAAAGTCAATTGACTAGTGCCCCAATTATGGTTGCACCTAATTGGTCACTACCATTTGAACTCATGTGTGATGCAAGCGATTTCGCTGTGGGAGCTGTTTTAGGACAACGTGAAGGAAAACATTTTCGTCCTATATACTTCGCTAGTAAAACACTCAACAATGCTCAACAAAACTATACGGTTACAGAAAAGGAGTTATTAGCCGTAGTTTTTGCATTCGACAAATTCAGATCTTATCTCGTGCTTTCAAAAACGATAGTTTTTACAGATCATTCCGCACTCAAATATCTGTTTACCAAACAAGATGCAAAACCGCGTCTTATCAGATGGATTTTACTACTCCAAGAATTCGATATCGAAATAAAAGATAAGAAAGGAGCAGAAAATCTTGCAGCCGATCATTTGTCACATCTCGAGAATCCGAATTTGGAAGAATAAAAAGAAAATGAAATTAACGATTATTTTCCAGATGAAACTCTCATGACGATAGATAAAAATGATGATGAGGAAGTACCATGGTTTGCAGATTACGCAAATTATCTTGCAGGAGATATTCTTAAAAAAGGGATGAGTCACTACCAACGTAAGTACCATGGTTTGCAGATTACGCAAATTATCTTGCAGGAGATATTCTTAAAAAAAGGATGAGTCACTACCAACGTAGTAAGTTCTTTTCGGAACTAAAACACTATTATTGGGAGAAACCTAACCTTTTCAAAATGTGCAAGGATGGAATGATCCGAAGATGTGTTTCGGGTGCCGAAACAAGAAAAATTCTTGATGAATGTCATCATGGCCCAACTGGGGGACATTATGGACCTTCAACTACAGCTAAAAAAGTTTTTGATGCTGGATTCTATAGGCCTACAATTTTCAAAGAAGCATATACACTCGTTCAAAACTGCGATGCGTGCCAAAAATCCGGTAACCTTTCTCGTAGAGACGAAATGCCTCAAAAGTGCATTCAAGTCTGCGAAATATTCGACATTTGGGGAATTGATTTTATGGGAACCTTCCCTAAATCACACAAATACGAATATATCCTCGTTGCAATCGATTATGTTTCCAAATGGGTTGAAGCTGAAGCTCTTCCTACTAACGATGCACGAGTTGTTGTCAACTTTCTCAAAAAGCTTTTCGCTCGCTATGGAATTCCTAAAGCTTTAATAAGTGATAGAGGATCCCATTTCTGCAATAAACAAATGGAGAAAGTAATGAAACGATATGGAGTTCGTCATCGTTTTGCTACAGCTTATCATCCACAAACTAGTGGTCAAGTCGAAAATACCAATAGAGCTTTAAAAAGAATACTTGAAAAAACGGTTAAGGACAATCCTGTCGTTTGGTCAAGGAAATTAGACGACGCTCTATGGGAATTTCGTACGGCGTATAAGACACCAATTGGTACAACACCATACAGACTCTTGTATGGGAAAACATGTCATTTGCCATTCGAACTTGAACACCATGCTTACTGGGCGCTAAGAAGCTGTAATCCTGATCTAAAAATAGCTGGAGAGAAGAGATTTTTGCAATTGCATGAATTCGATGAGTTAAGACTTCAAGCTTATGAGAACTCCAAGCTATACAAAGCAAGAACCAAAGCTTACCACGATAGAAAGCTGAGAATTCGAAAACAATTCAAAGTTGGAGATAAAGTTCTGCTCTTCAATATGAAATACAAGTTTAAAGCTCCGAAACTCAAGCCAAAATGGTTTGGACCATATGTAGTGAAACATGGATTTCCATCAGGTTATGTTGAACTTTATGACAAACATGGTGGAAGTTTCATTGTAAATGGGCACCGAATTAAACTCTATTATGATAAAGAGCAATTAAACGTAATTTCTAATGAAGAAATTCCATCCGAATCTGAATATGAAGCTATCACATTCATGGCTCCACACAAGGACATGGTTCCTTGGGCACACAATAATGGTTTTATCTATGATGCTCTTCCTAGAGCATGGGAAAAAGTTACATTGGAAAACATAGAAGAAACGGGGGAGGGAATTGTGATAGGAAATGTGGTGTACATTCCTAAAAGGAAATGTAACACTACAACTACATAATCTATTCGAAGTTTGAGTCCAGCTAAGGACTCGTTAATAAAACAAGCGCTTCTCGGGAGGCAACCCGTGTGTTTATTTTTAATTTTCTTGTTTTTATTTTCAGTGTCTACACCCCAAAGTTTTACCACTTGGTCAAACTTAAGTGTGGGGGTGTGCCACTTCTTTGAATAAAATTTCAATGCTTTTTGTTTGTTTGTTTTTGTTTTCTAATAATGCAGGTGTTGATTGCAAGAAACAGAAGATTGGATAGAAGCATAAAAGCGGATATCATGGTTTATTTTCTCATTTCCCTACTTTCATACTTTTAAGTTCGTTTATCACATTGAGGACAATGCTTAACTTAAGTGTGGGGGGGGGGAGTAGGTAAATAAGAAATTAATTGTAATATCGAGTTAATTTTTAAATTTTGTTTGTCCTTGTAATCTAGTTGTTTTCACGCTTTTAGGAGTAATTTATTAGAATAACTGGATCTATCCACTGGAAAAATCAGTAATTTTGAAAGAATTGAGATGTGTCCCGATTAATATTGCAATCCACTTTTGGATCGTTAACATTTGCTAGCACACATTATAACCCTTTCCACTAAATTGTGAGGATTTTAGCCTGTTCATATCTAGCATACATCTTATATGCTCGAATCATTTGTTATGAGTGTGCCGGTGATTTTATTTATTCTAGAACTTGTACTTGTAAATCATTACGAGACCGTTGTGAGATTACACTTTTGTAATATAAGTATACATACGTGATAAGAGGCAACCTTAGGATTTAAACCAAATAGCCTTCCTTATTGATTTTTAGCTAGTCACATTGATTAGTTAATTTTCAATTTTAAACCTTTTGTTAGCGTTCATCTTTAACGCTAGATACCCTTAGTACACCTTCTGAGCCTTTCCTTTTCTTTTAATAAAACCATAAAAATACAAAAAGATTTACACTTTTTAGCCTAGCCTTACCTCTTAGTCAAGTCTTGGTGAGTTGTTAGCTTTATGAAGAAGTATATTATGAATCATGAAGAAAGAATGGAGAAAGTGGAAATTCAAGAATCAGTGATTGAAGCAAGTAAAAGTATAGTCATTACAATATGAATGATGACAAGTGTTTTGTATAGAGTTTATTTGCTAAAAAAAAAAGGTTGTTAGTTTGATATGTATAGTGTTATGTATAGCCAATGAAGCTATAAAATAAAGCATTGATCGCGAAAGAATGAAGTTCTCAAAGACTACGAGGTTATGATTCAAGGAAGAAAAGCTAATAACATTTGATCTATAGACTTGGACTAGTTTGTATATTCTTAATCATCACTTACCCTTCAATAACCCCATGTCTTATTCCTACCCTTTAACTTAGTGTATTTATTAAGTGTGTTGACATGTAGTGACCATCCGAGTTTTTGAGGAATTAGATAACGTGCCAGCGATCTAATTAGTAAATCAAAGATTCGCGGCAGCGATCTATTGTGTTGGGCACGAGGTATTTGCATTTAAGTTTATTAAACCTTTTTAGCCTAAACC
>LBNU01011624.1:4940-25613 GCA_014162995.1 Artemisia annua | reverse complement strand
TGAAGTTCTCAAAGACTACGAGGTTATGATTCAAGGAAGAAAAGCTAATAACATTTGATCTATAGACTTGGACTAGTTTGTATATTCTTAATCATCACTTACCCTTCAATAACCCCATGTCTTATTCCTACCCTTTAACTTAGTGTATTTATTAAGTGTGTTGACATGTAGTGACCATCCGAGTTTTTGAGGAATTAGATAACGTGCCAGCGATCTAATTAGTAAATCAAAGATTCGCGGCAGCGATCTATTGTGTTGGGCACGAGGTATTTGCATTTAAGTTTATTAAACCTTTTTAGCCTAAACCTGAATAAAAGACCTCTTTGATATGTAGACTTGGTGCTTACGCCATTGCGGTGTAGTTTTGTTTCTTGTACAAGTTTATGGTAATAATAAGATCATGACTGAGCAATGAGTGTGATTTATCATATACGCTACCCCATATATGAGTGTTATGAGTGAATTATATCTTGTTTTTCCTTCGTGAGGTGTTTTAGAAGTGTTAATCGAGCAAGAAAATCGTTGGGTATTGTCAAACATCTCAATGTTTCATTTATAAAAGCTTAACAAGGATGATCTAACTTGTACTTGTATAAGGAGGATTCTCATCATAATTTTTCAGAAATCACTTTCGTTTACCATGTGGATATTTAGTTTTCTTTTAGATTTGCTTGAGGACAAGCAAAGTTTAAGTGTGGGGGATTTGATAACGCTCAAAGTTAACATGTTTTTAGAAGCGTTATTAGTGTTTTTGTGTATGTTATTTGGTTACTTTTATATGCTTTTGCCACTAAATCGTATCAAAGTATGTTTTTGTAGCATATGTAGCCAAATGTAGGAAAAACGGAGAAAAAGTGAAGAAAATGAAGTATATGCGATTACACGAAGATTCCCAAGTTCAAAGTCCAATCTGTGACGCATTTCATAAGGAGAACCTAAGTTTTTGTCATCTCAAAGTTCCAAGTTCAGAGTTAATCAAGTTTGGATAGTGCATATGGATCTACGCAAGAAAAGTCAACATCAAAGTTACACAGAACTTACCATCCGATCGGTTGGAGTCCATCCGATCGGATGGCTAGAATTACCATCACCATCCGATCGGTGCCAACCCGCAACCGATCGGATGGAGTTCACTGCCTGTTTATACAAACTTCTTGTGCACGAATCTTGGCCTTTTGTCCCAATGTTCTAGGCCCTTCTTATTGTCTTGTTGTCCAAGCTCCAGCATTTATGTCCCCATTCATTACTAGGAGTATTTGACAAGCCTAAAAGGACCCCAAGAGTACACCATTCAACACACAATTCAAGAGATCAATTACTCTCATTACTACTCTCATTTACTAGCATCATCTAGCTCTCAAAGAAGGAAAATTCATGCAGAAAGAACCAAGAACTTTGGAGGACCAAGGAAGCAACATTTGGAGGCCAAAAATCTCAAGAAATCATCACCAATACTTAGGTTATCAATACCTTGTCATTTGTTATCAATTTCAAAGCATTGTAAGACTTAAAACCATGGATTCTAATGTTAAATATTCTGAGTTTATTTGCATGTTTGCTATGAGTGGCTAGTAGTCTTTTTACACTTGTTTTGATGATGTTTTATGCTTAGTGATAATTATGGTTGTGATAACATATTTTAATTCAATTTCAAGTCAATCCTAAGAACCAATTGTACCTTAAGTTTCATAGTGACATTTGTTGAGCCAAGGTTAACTAATTGATAATAGTTCCAAGGGTCGAAAGATTTGGTATTATTCAACTAGTTATAATCATTTGTCTATGAATGATTGTCACCATAATTATTCTTGACTAAACAAAGAAACAAGAAGTATGATTGTAATGAGAATGCTTTTATAACGTCAAATCGGATTGTTTGTAAACCTTTAGTTGGACGAAAGTTTAGATGTTTATAAACAATTGTAACCTTTTTGTCTATGAATGGGTTACCTTTTGTATTGACCATTTCCTAAGAGTATTTGATTTGTAATAAGAGTTTGTTCTTGTGTTTAAGATAGTCACCATATCTTATGAACCTTGGATAGATCTTGAATTGATTGGTTTACACTTAAAGCTTGTTTTTATGAACTAAAATCTTGACGAAGGTTTAACTTGTAGAAACAATAGATTAGACCACCATCTAATTATCACAACCAACATGTTATCAAAAGTTATCACAATCATGTGTGTCATTAAGTAGAAAACTAGTCTAAACAAGTGTAGTTTTTAAATTATTGAATTTGCTTATTATCTTATTTGCGTACATTAGAGATTTACTTTTAGACTTATATTCCGATTCACTCACAAATCCCTGCGAACGATCCCGACTTACCATCATATCTTGCTATAACGGACGAGTACACTTGCTCGTATGTGTTGTTTCTAGATTTGGTAATTCACCCTTATAAATTTAAAACTTGCACTAACAAAACGCACATCACCATATTGGTCAAACCTTTCATGTAGTTGGTATTTATAATACATGTTCATGGACAGCTTATTCCGTTTCCTGTTGGCGTTGACTCCTGTTAGTGTCATCTTTGTGTTGTAACCGAGTTGGCCGTACACAAACAGAAGTGGATACTGGAGAGACATGTATGAGCTATGAAGCTTGTTGATTCGTTGTGGGTCTCGATCTTTATACTCTATAATTACATCATAGTCTGTCTGACTGTTTGCACCGCTTTCGAAGACTATTGCTCCAAGAGTGCCTGTAGAAGGTAGCTGGTATTCACGTGTTCCAACTATATTGTAAAGCTGAATCTTGAATTCAGTTACGTTGCCTTCACTGAATTTCTCTCTTGCTGTTCTGAATGTGCGGACCAATTCATTGTTGTCATCCAAAATTTGTATCAAACTCTGCACTATTTCAGCTTTTAATTGACTTCCATCTTTTCCACCAAAAGGTTTCATCCGGTGAGCAACCTCGTTCTGTGTATCGTAAACATAAAGCTGCATAAATTTCGGTTCATTTATATTGGTAGGACATATTGTGCCTATCCAATGGTGGATTTCTCCTGAAATTTTGAACACGTATGGACCCCTCCCATCGTTAACTGAGTCATCTATTTCTGCACCAAACGACGTCATACTGAACATTTGATTATATGCCCGGATGTTATCCAGGAAGTGTTTATCTTTAAAAAGTTGTTTCAAATACATTGGTGGGTCCACTTCTTTTTGAAAGCGCACCTGACCACCTCCACAACATTTGTTATATTTTATCGGCTGCCATCGAGAAGTTCCTTTCAACCGTTCGCCGTACCAGAATGCTGCATTACAATATTGGCACGCATATGTGCAGTCTCCAATGTCTATGTATAGGGTAGACACACCTGCGGGGAAAAAAGTACATACCATGGATGGCAAATTTTAAGATAATATAAAACAAAGCTGTTGTTTTATTTACCTCGTAGTCTATAAATTTATTTAAATATTCAAGATGCGTTACCTTGGGTAGATGATGTAGTTGAATCAGTACGTGTGCGGTCAGTGTCCGAACCCCTTTCTGATTGTTGGCGGCGTCGATTCCTACATCTATTCTGACGACAGGTTGTCTGGTTCTGATATGGAAGCGTAGAATCCATTGTAATTGGATCATTTTGTTGTACGGTTATGTCATGTATAGGCGGAGTCTGAGTTTGATGATCTGTGTTCGTAGGCATAGTTGGAGACAAAGGCTTGTTCCTAAAATGTGTGTCACACGGGTCGAATAGTACACCCTTGCCTTTGCTAGCAGAGAAACCTGTAAGAATGTTAAGGTGTTATATAACCGTTGATTGCATAATAAGTGGGTAGCTGATGCATACTATGAATCTGCAATAAGTAGGGTGTATTTAATGGTAGACAATATTTTTGTAGGTCAGTCTGTGGTAAGCAACATGTATTTAATGTTATGTCACTATTTTTTTCCTTTAATTCAGATATTATATGAGAAGCACACATGACATTGCATTTAATGATGATCAACATTGTATGTGCATGAATAGTTTTAAAAACGTAATTGCACCTTCGTTTAGTTGAGTGGGCATTGGGAGGGAAGAACTTGTGAATTGCTGACGTAATTCTGAAGAGGTGTCACAGGTTTCAATGGTGTATGCTGGTGTAACTCCAGAACTTTCATTAATGCAAATACCTGTAAAATAGAATAAATGCAGTCAAAATAATGTGTATATAAGTGTGATAGTCAAAAACTGTTAGGGAGCATAAGTGTGTAAATGTAGTACCTCTGAATCTACTGTCAGTGGCATTTCTATTTTCGTAAATTGGTGCAGATGCACGGTTGTGCCAACCATATTTCAAGGGGTGTGTGCGTTCAGTAGAATTGGAAATTGAATGCGATTGTGCATCTTTGTCTGCTGAGGCAGATGTTATCTGAGCAGAAGAGGCCATATAAGACATATTTAATGCACCTGCATTAGGTATTAGAAGACTTAGCAACAATCTAGTTTAAGTATGTACTTTTATACCCAAAAGATAATGATGAAAGTACCTTTAAGTTTGTTTTGAGTATGGTCTATGTTCCCAGACGCTGAAATATCGTGAACTTTTTTGCTGGCATTTATCAGGTTGAAAGCGTTCTCGTTAACTGTTGATACAGAATCTGATGGATGCTTTTCGTCCTGGTATATTTCGGATGACCGTGGTTTTTTCCATTGCGGTTGTAAAAAAGTGGGACTGTTATATGAGGGAGTTGCATCAAGGGCACGTTTTCCAGAGCAGGTATGATTTTGACTAATGTTTGGCAAACCATAGTTAGGTGTTCCAGGTATATTAATACCTAAATCTTTTTCATTACCATTTAATGTTTCATTTCCTAATCCATTTTCGGCCGTAAGATTGGACATGTAACCACCGAAAAGGTACGGTGAATCTGTTCTTAATAACCTTCTAGGCATAACCACACTTAGGTATATGAAATTGCGAGAAATGTAGCATAATAGGAACTATGTAATCTATATGGGAGTAAATGTAATAGATATATATGTATATAGTGCATGGTAAGATTTTTTTTGTATAGCAGCAGAATCATAACAATTAGTAAATACATTTGAATGATAAAAGATGCGAAAGAAATAAGAAAATGTAGAAAATAATGAAGAAACAAATTTTATATTACATCTGGTGGTTTTCACCTGTGATAAGTTTATTGAAGACAACCAATAAGCTTATGACCTGGTCCTGCATTGAGTAATTTAGTAGGTTAGATAATATGAAAGGAGGCAAAAAAAGTACAATGAATTTGCATGCATACAGTAACCAAAAACAAATAGTAACAACATACGGATACCTGAAGTCAAGATTCCTTTTTTTGTTGTATGTTTTCTTCCTGAATGTTGTTGGTGAGATTTCTTTTTTGTTCTGTACTTACTAAATGATATTCTTTTGAATGCAAATCTGGGAAAAGTTTGCTGGAAGATTCTACAACTTGTTAACCAATTGCATTTTTGGCCATGTGCAAAATGTATATGGAAAGAGTACAAAGTTGGTTTTGGTAAGACCAATGCATTTGTATCCATGTATTATACATAAAAAATGTGGGCAGAAAGTTGGTATACAGGCCTTGGCAGTGTATTACAGGAAGAAAACGGCCATCTGCAGGTGGTATAACAGGAAGAATTCTAATGAACAGTGTTTCAAACAGTTGTCTTACGAAACGGAGCTACAGTAGTCCGTTGTAGATCGGCCAATAGAATTTCGAAACGTGGGTAAAGTGGCTGGAACTCAACAGTACACTTCCCTAGTTATTGTTAAACTTTTGTACTACTTATTTGTGAGCCACATATTGGGCCTTAATTTTTCTGTAATAAGAGCTGTAATACACGTACTTTTAACGGTTCAAAAAATGGGGATAAGTATATATTATAATGCATCGTGGCATTTTGGTAAATAAATACAATTTATTTTGGCTGGAAAATGGTTATTAAGGGCAAATATGGTATGCAACATTTATCATAACCAATGTAAACGAACTGCATGGAGATTAAGTAGCAAAAATGACGGGACAGTTGCATAACTAATTTGACTAAACTAGAATTATCACAACAAAAATGACGACGCTCCAACCACTTTCAATCGCACAAAAAAATTTGCAGAAAATCATCAATTAAATCGCGACGAACAATGCAAGGTAAGTTAGAAATTTGGTAATTAAGGATCTTATAACTTGTTTCAATTTGAACATAAATGCACATATTGATGTATAAATTTGTTGATTCAGAAGGTGATATTGATAATGCATGCATTGATGCATGTGTCTTAAATCTAGTTTCCAACTTAAAATAATATGTTTGATGGTTGTATACTAAAGTCAAAATCTTTTTAGTTCGTATTTGTTAAAATGATGCCATGAAAAAAAATGACTAGCTAGCATGTCACACTTGTGCTTTGGGTGACGATTAATGCTGAAAGTTGGTGATGGTGTTTGTATGAAATAAACATGTCAAATAAACGGTAACATTTAATGGCCAATGTTTATGTTTTGTTACAAAAGTTTAACTTTAAATTGTGTAATAATGTACTAGTTTATGATAGAAATAAAGTTTAATTTAATGGTTCTTATAGAGTTAAGTAACAGAAAATCGGTGTTTGGAATCAGTTGTTGTGATGGATATGTGTTTTTGGCGTACAAAGTGTTTTTGTTGTTTATAATACTCTATGAATTTGTCATGACAGTTTAGTTTCTATGATTCATATCATGATTTTAGGAATAGTTTTTAATTTATGGCAAAAGGGGTATACTTAAAATAAGAAAATGGGTGTTCGGATATAGTTAACTAAGTACGTGTGACAAATGGTATTTTTCACAAATTAATTTAATAATAAATTTCTATTTATTACATTTATTTTAAGTATTATATGCATTTTTGCACATTTCTGCATGGTTCTGCACATTTCTGAACATTTTCGGGAGCTGTCCTGCACACTGTAGCTTACAGTCACTACTGAAAAAGTCTATTTTCATCAGTAAACACAAATTAATCCATTTCGGATAGTTACTGACAAGTTTCGTAATTTACTGAGAGATTTCTCACATTTTTCTGAAAAACAACGCCGCACGCGAACCGACGCTACAGTACCTATGGTAAAAGTCAAGTAAATATATTTTTGAGTCAGTAAAGTCATTTTATTACATTTCTGACAAAATCGTGGCTAAAAACTTCATTTTACGTATATGTGTCTAAAAACGTCAAACCGGGACGTTACAGTTACATTTAAGCTAAAACCGACACACGATATACCAATGGGGAGTAAAAATATCTCTTCCCCCTCCTTCGATACTCAAATCCGGCCACCTCATGTCCTACTCACTTTCCACTAACCTTCCTATCACATGGGATTAAACCTATTAACCACTAATAACCTTATTAACCAAGAAGCATGCTCTTATCCAAATCTATAATCCTATATACATTTAACTAGTCATTTTTAGATAAAAAACTCTTCTTCTCTTCTTGTCTTCCCATAGCCGAGCACACAAACACACACATTTCTTACATAAATTTTGAAGATCAAGATAATTTGGGTGTTAAAATCAAGAGCTTGGTTAATATATAAGGTGATTTGGGTTAAACTTGAAGCATTTTGGGTCTCCTCTTATTCTCCTAGCCACGTACCATCATCACCTTGGTAAGGAAACATCAAAACTTTTCTAATCTTGTTTATTACATGTTCTTGTGATGTTAAAAGGTGTTACCAAGTGCTAAATGTAAATGTTTTACTAAGTTGACAAGTATATACATATTGGGTTGCATGCATGTAAATCGAACCCTATTAAATGCTATGAGTTAATGTGATTATTTCTTGCTTGTGTAATAAATATTGTTGCTTGTGGTACAAATTTAGTAATACAAATGTGATTTACACTAATTACGCGGATTTAAGACGAAATATACACATTTGTGTGTATATACATAGATCGGCAATAAATAAAAATATGAAACTATTGGGGTTTTGAAAAACATAAAAGTTTAGCTCAAGTGATGAATTGGTGGAAGTTTTGCTTGAAAGATTTTAATTAAGTATATATCGAATTAACCGTAACTAATTACATTTAATTAGTAAAAATGCAATTTTTGGTGGAAAATAAATATTTTCGGCCTAACCTAATTATTTTGGGTCAAATGAGATGAGAAATGACCAACTTTGATTTTTGAGGATTAAAACTTAATTATACATGTTAATTACGTTTAATTATATAAATTTATATAAATATAACTACTAAAATTGGTTATTGGGCCAAGTATATAATTTGAGCCCAATATGGTGTTCGGTGAACAGTGGGCCAAGCCCAATAAGACTTTTCCAACTTTGACCTTTTGACCAAAAATTGTTATCAGACGTGTAGAAATTAATTTCGATATATAACGATATATAAAACGTAAACTAAACCGGAATACATATTTTTGGACTAATATTGGGCTAACGGGCCCAATAGTGAAATTTAGGCCCAATGAGTATTTCGAGTGACAAAAATGAGTTTTTACACATATTTGAACTCACGGTGACTATTTTTATATCGTAAGACGAATTATATCGATAACTATATTAATAGTGAATAATATAGTTATTACGTACTAAATTTTACAAGTAAAGTGACGAGTGGTTTATTTGAGAAATTGCAACATTTGAGGAAAATGGAAACGTTTAACAAACGAACGGGTCATGCCCAAAATTCTAAAAATTATAACACTTAGAGTATTTTACAAAAATACTTACATTTATATAATTTTTCTAAATACAAGTGTATTTATTTTAAATACTTAATAATTGATTATATTATAAATAATAAAAATTATTTATAATATAATATTTCCTCATTAACTTATTACTATAAAGATTTCTCAAGTATATTTAATTAATTATAAGCTTAATTAATTATTAATACACAAGTACTATCATTATTACTTCCCTCCGTCCCAAAATTATTTGTCCCTCGACAAAATACGCAGTTTAATAAAAACATAATTATTACTGTTTTCTCTCTCTTACTTTTAATCAGAAAGACAGATTTTACCTTAAGTATTAATAAATACTTTTCTTTCAAGTTTGTAATTATAATTTAAACCAATGATAATATGTTAAACTCGATCATACTTCTCATATCTATATTTAGTAGTGGACAATTTAAATTGGGAGTCCGAAAAAGGAAGCATGGACTATAATTTTCGGACGGAGGTTAGTACTTAAATATATATATATATACTAATATATATGTATGATATATTATATATATATATATATATATATATATATACTAGATTCAAAGCCCGCCCAATGGGCGGGCATGACTTATAATTATTCTTTTGATGGTGTTAGTTAACTGAAATTCGTGTTTGAGGACAGGGAGCTTAATTATTATTTTGATGGTTTTATTTAACGGAATGCCAATCATTAATTTTTTTTCCTTTCTTAATGCATTAAATAAATAATTTGGTACGTTTATATATTGCTTATTAGTTAACGGAAAATAATTTTCAAGGAAGGTGATTTTGATGTATATTTTAATTTTTAATGGGGTTATTATTTTTATTCATAAGACATAATTTTTTTTTACTTAGATATGATAACCTCCAGGCCAAATTTTATTTAATTATTTATTTAATATTATATTATTTTTAATTTGTTAGTTAACGGAAATTTTTTTTATTTAGAAGACATAATTATTTTCTATTTGTTTTTTAGTAGATATTACAGACGGTCATCGAGTGATGAAGAAATATACACATCATTAGGTTGTATATAAAAGCAAGGTTTGGTGAGCACAGTAATAAGTTGCAGGCACGTTATCTTTAAGCTCTTCAACACCTTCTTGCAACATTTCATTAATCTAAATAATGTTAACAAAGGGAAAAAAAAGTTTACATGCGTAGGCATTGTTAATTAAATGTGGCACTAAATGTTGGGGTATGTTGCAAGTGTGTACAACTATCAATAGTCAATCTGCATTAGTGGGAGCACTACGTGATACTTCATCATCACTAAGTCCAGTTAGTGCCTATATTCTCTATAACACAAAGTGTATCATATAATATCATATGAAAGAAAGTCCATAACTTTTAAGAGGCAAAACTTTTTGGATATGGTAAGAATATGATGCCTTGTCGCTTGAAGCTTCTCTGTTATAATCGAGATAGTTTTCTCATTATATGATTTGAAAGTGAACTTTAACAAAAAATCAAGTTGCCTATAACACCTACGTATCATGTAGATATACGTTATTTATGTGTGTGAATCATCCGCTATTATATTATTTCAAAAAACATATCGACATTATTGTTCATTCAATAAAGAGTACCTCCTTTCAATTCAATAAAAAAGATTAAACTGAATATATCTGATACAAACCATTCTTGTTTAAATTGGAAATAGGCCAAACGCAGGGTTTGCCAACAATGCCTCCATTTCTTAATCCATTTAATGGATTTGAAATTGCCATGACAAACTACAAAAATGAACCACAATTATTAGAAAGATGACACACATGTAGTCTACTCAATTTTAAAAATATTTAGAACTTTTGACTACCTCTTTTATGCCCTATCGTTCTTAATAGTCGATGTCTTGTGACCGCTTCCCATTGTTGCATGGCATGCAACAGTAGAGCCGATGATCCACGCATCTGGAAGTATAAACAATTCATATATTAGAAGCCAATTGTATCAGCCTGATATACAGTCATAACCTAAAAAATGAGATAAGAATATATATCACATATGATATGGACACATCAAGGTTAGCCCAGTCTTCTGGATATGATTCTAAAATTTCAGAGTTTATGAAAGTATCACACCTAGTGAATACAATTATTGCATCATCATGCTTAGCCCAGTCTTCTGGATATGATTCACGCCATCTTTGCCAGGTACCCCTCACACTAAACTTTGGCATGAATTCAACCTTCAATAAGAAAAATATTATATATATTTTTTTATTTTTCTGTAAATAGAACCTGAAATAATAGTCAATAATATATGTATTTACTCTATAGTAAGAGTTATATCCCAACACTCAAAACGGCGTAATTCATTAAAAAATAAACCAAGAAGTAGATGAGTACTTACCTTTTAAAAGCTCAAACAACAATCCCAAACATTCGTTAGGAAAAATTATTTGAATTTGTAGAAGCTCATAAGACTTAAGTACAAAAGCTCGGCCCAATAACTAACAGACCAAAAAAAGTTGGCTCATGAACTTTTCCAAATACACATGACACCATAATCAAGTAAAATAAACTAATCCAAACACCTTCTTAATCACTTTCACCAATATATCCCAAAACTAACATGCAGAGATAGGTGAGCGCAAAATCCAGGCATCGGGAAGCTATTCTAGCTTATTAAGTATTAATTAAATTACCAGGTCCGTGAGTCGCAACTTACCCATTGTGAACGATTTAAACTTCTTGCTTAATACTTTGTTTTGTCGATTCATTTGTACTAATAACCTGTAATTGTATCTGATGAAAACATCATATTTTATATAAGTAGTTTTCCCATTTGCATAAATTCTATTTCTACATGCCTTTTTACCTCATGAAATATTCATTTTCTCCTGTGTCATTGAAATTGCAGCAGGTGCAGGTGTAAGTGGTTTTGTTGACATATGTAAAGATTCCCTAAAACATGTAAAAAAAAGAGGAAGTAATCAGCTTGCAAAGTTCCTACTCTTTCTTCTTCAAAAGTAAAAAAGAACAAAAACAAATGCAAATGAAAATACTAACCTCGTCTGTTAGGATTTTTCTAGGATTTATGTCCTTCCTCAGTTGCAGCTTCAAAAGTTTCACCAACCACAAGCTTAGGAACTTCATCATCATCCATTCTTAGTTGACAGACCAGCTGCGCCTTCACCCGCGCCTGGTACCTGCTTCTCGACTAACTTCCTCAAATTATCCAAGTTATCAGGTCCTATAAAAGATGACATCTTAGTATATAACAATTTCTACTTCAAGAACCGAATGAAAAAACAGATACAAAAGTTGCACACATACCCAATTAGTGGAGAATGCCCGGGAGGATATCTTGCAAATCTGAACCACAATGAAACAAAGATACAAATGATAAAAACAATACATATGCAACCGAAAAAAAAGAAAATTATGATTAAAAGTTAAACATACTTTATGTTTGTTACTTTGTGGCGAACCACTGACAACCCAAGTTTTGGTAGCAACAGAAGCTTGAAATGAAACAAATGATGAAGATGACGAAATGGCTTGTCCATTTACAAAATTAGATCATATAGAAACTAATTCGCAAGAAGACCATAAGACAGGTTCAAGCATAAAGATACCAAAAAACAACAATACAACTCATAATCATACAAAAAAAATTAAATTTAGTTACCTGAGCTATCGTCTCTTCCGAAAGCAGGACCTGATAGCGCCCGTGTTATAATCTCCAAAGTTTTTTAAGTACTGAATTTCTAACAGTTACTCGCACCTGTAATACATTGTAACATGTGTAGTAAGAAAATGAGTTACACTCGTATTAGTAATTTGTTAAAGAACGGACAAGTAAAGAATTTGTTGAGGCGTTTACTTTTTATATTCCTGTCCGGTGCTTGATTGACATGACAATGATGAAGCCCTGTCAATAGTTGTCTGATATAACACTGTAAGCAAACAGTGACAAGAATTGGGTCAAACGATACAACTCATAATCATACAAAAAAATTTAAATTTAGTTACCTGAGCTATCGTCTCTTCCGAAGGCAACTATTTCAACTGCAAAAGCAGTATCTTCAAGTAATACTAAAAGAGCTACTTAATACTCTAGCACTTGATAAATAACTATAAGGATCACAGATGAATAATACACCAAGTCGGATAACTTTATATGCCAATTTGTTCATACAAAAATGTGTCATTTGAGTCTGGACCACCTGATTATCTACAATGGCAAACACTTTATACACCATGCTCTATCATGACAACATGATGTATGATATATTAACTACAAATGTCAAAAAACTCCCATAAATACAAAAGTAACGTGCAACAATTAGCTTATCAAGAACTCTGAAATTTGCACGTGGTACAGAATTACCCCAATAATAATATATAAATGCATTAGATCATGAATAAATTAGTTTAACAGAAACGGATAAAATATTAGGAACAACTCAAATGATTCGACTTGTATAGTGGAAAATGACAGCCTCTAAAAAGTCACCAAAACAGCATTCCAAGTCTCAAATTGAAAATAATACAGTATTACAAAACACTATTCAAATTCATTATCATCCTGTTTATAATTACGATTACAATACCAACACATGAATAAATAATAAGTTCGACTATGATGAAAAGAATAAGACAAACCTATACAATGACTAAAAAACATAAATCAAAAACTCCAACTATTATTCACATCACAACACAGTATGCATACTTCATAAACAAATTCAACCAATATCACAGCAACAAACATGAACAATGACCAAACACCAAAAAAACAAAAACAAAAACAAATAAAGGAATAATCACACGGAAAAATAATTATACCGTATTCTCTTACCCGTACATTCGGGATTATGCCTTCTCCTTCTCTTCCTCTTTTGCTTCAGGGGTAGCGGCCTTTGGAGTCGTGTTATTTTTCCCAATGATTGATTTTTTGGCCTTAATGAATGATTTCTTCACCTTCTCCATAATGCCTCCAGATTGCTTTTGAGTAGTTTTCTCTTCTTCTATAGCAGCAAATTCTGCTGATTTTGGTTCGTCGGTTGCTTTATCATCATTTGATCCAGTTTTGACAGCTTCCAACTCTGGTATCTCAGGATCGATGCCTTCTGTCATTTCATTTGCAGTTTCTTTAACTGATTCGCATTCTTCCTTAGTTTCGTGTGTTCCATTATCTATGGCTGCTTCAGTCTCCTTTGTTACATCTGCTGTTTCATCATCTTTTTGAGTTCGGTTGTCACAGATTCATCAATCTTTATGGGTTCAAGTTCTTTATCAATTTTTTCCACACTTGGTTTTTCTTCAACAGTTTCCTTAGAGCACTCGACCACCGGTTCTTTAACCACTATTGGCTTCTCTTCTTTCTTTTCAGCAATCTTATCAATGTTTTCTCGACTAATGGATCATCTTCTTTCTTTTTTTCAATAGCAGCCAATGCCTCACGAACTACTACTTTCACGACTACTTGGTCATCCAAATTCTTTTCAGAAATCTCAGCCTCTGGCTCAGTAGATTCTTTCTTGTCTTCTATCTTTTCAACAATCTCAGCAACATGTTCCTGTTTCTCTTCCTTCATTTCAGTAATTTTTTCGGTGACTTCTGAACTCTTAGTCTCTGCTGGTAAAACTTAAGCCTTCTCCTCAATCTTTTCGATAGTTTCAACTAAGGGTTCAACAACTGCAACACGCTCAACTTCTGGTTCCTTTTCGACTACTGGACAGTCTTTTGGCTATTCTTTAACCTCCATTTTCTCGACTTCAACTACACGCACTTCAGTTGAAATGGGTTCACTTTTCTTATCTTCTGCCATCTCTTCTATTTTCGGGGTTTCTTCTTCTAGAACTTTGATAGGTTCGGTTTCTTTTCTTCTACTTCTAGGGTTTTTTTTTGGGAATTTAAATCGCGAAAAACTATTACATATTTGCAAGGTTCTCACTCTCGTCATCATTGATATCATAATTTCATTCTGATCTTGATGAGCTAGATGTTTATTCTTTTTCAGCTGCCAAGTTCAGTCGCAAAGCTTGGACCTCAACTTATTACATGTGCCGAAATACTACATAGTGTTTATATGAATACTGAACATATTCATATCTTTTTCTGCTTCCTTGGCATGCAACTAAAAATCGAACAAACTTGTTACATTAGAGACAAACATATCGTTTGTATCCAGATATGAATCATCAGGAACTGAGGTCTGCACAATCAACCAAAACGTGTTCATCAGAAACACTTTCTACCATAAATATACCAGCTATTTTGGTGGTTTTGTGATGGAATAGGTAGCAGTACTAACCTTAGATTTTGGACGTTGATGTTTCTAACTCTTACCTTATTTGTAGTTGCACTTCCATATGCTTTTGTGTCACCGACATGCTGGATGATTCCTATGTAATCTGATTTATAAAAAAACTGAGATTTTTTTGGACAAAAGCTGATTCATGTCAAGCGAACATTTTTTACCTGTACCAAAAATATACCCGGATTAACCCATTACCCAATTGACCGCCTATGGATTTTTGTGGCATACTTTTTTTTTCAACATATCACATAATTACTTCCAACATGCAATGCCACACTTTATTTTTAAAAAAGATTATTTGAAGGGGTGTTTGGGTAAAAGTTGATTTTGGCAGCTTATTGCTAATTGCAGCTCAAAACAAAACAAATAGTTTTGAGTACCCAAACAGCCTATTACCGGAGACGTTTAGCTAAAAGAACTTATTGAGCTCGTAAGCGTAAGTTCTAAATGCAAGCATTACAGCAAAATAACGTAACATAAATTAGAGAACAACATTACACTAGTGTAAAGAGTGTAAGGATGCGTCCTAGTTAGCCCATCCACTGATTTTTCCTCCACAATAACACAGATAATGAGAGTCATTGGAGCAAGGACTCTTGAAGCACCGCTATGAAAGTTGGCAGTGGCTGCAAATAAGCCAATGTATCAAAAACATACGGTTAGTTATAAGATTACTCTCTAATGACTACTACTAACATGATACGTTATAAACTAAACCGGAATTGTGATCATATCATTATGATGTTATCAGGAATGAGGAGACTTTTAACCGGGAAAAGATGTAGATTTACCTCAATTCCATACTTTTGGACTACTCTTTTAGCTTATGGAGTGGCACTTCTTTGCACATCAAATCTAATGACAACTCAAACAATCTAATAACACAATTCATTGTAAAATCTGCACTTGAAAATTTAAACATATGTGTGACTGGTGTACATGTAAAAGATATAACGTATTTGATGAGACAAATAATATTCATTAACATCTAACTGAATATACCACAATTTGAAGTGTACCTGTACGAAGTGTTCAACCAGTATAACGTTGACGTCCAATAGCTGACTTGACATCCACCCACTTCATATATAACCATCAACAACCTCCATAAGCACATCAGACCCCCATCATAATCATTGCCAGTCGCTATACTCCAAGCTATCACACTTGGAGCCTAATACTTCCCCGAATTCCAAAGTTTCAAGCTACAGCTATGATCCACGCTGATAGATGAATGAACCGCTGAAATAATGGACAGTTCCTGCTCAAGAGAAAACGTACAAATAATCATATTGTAACTACAAAAAAGTAATTACAAATACATGTATAAAGAAATCATTGTTTTAAGATTCATAACATGCAAAAACCTGAAAAAAAAAAAAACCCACATATGCATATAGATGAACGTATGTTATGTTTATGATTAGGGTTACCTAAGTTGTAGGGATAGATGAATGAACCGTCATTTTTTTTACGTATGTTTATTTATTTGATTAGGGTTATAAAGTTATACTTATCTCATTAATTCAATAATTAGTTGCATAGGTTTATAGATTTGGGCTTGCAAAATATAATCAAAAGATGGTGTAGTTTAGTGGTAAGATGTATGTTAAATATATGGCATGCCTAATGTTCGAATCTTGCTTCATGCTTTTTGTGCAAAAATCAAAAATCTATTAAATCAAATAAATGCTATCCGAACTTTTAATAAAATGTAAAAAAAATGTGGCATGTACAATTACAGAATTTCGAAAAAGTTAAAAAAAATACAAAATAAATTATAAAAATTGCTTACATGGACAGAATGTGATGACATGGCTGATAATGAATTACTTGGCAATGAGGTGGCATTAATGACGTCATACGCCTCCTGTTATATAATATATCAAAAGATGGTGNAGGAATGAGGAGACTTTTAACCGGGAAAAGATGTAGATTTACCTCAATTCCATACTTTTGGACTACTCTTTTAGCTTATGGAGTGGCACTTCTTTGCACATCAAATTGCAGCTCAAAATAAAACAAATAGTTTTGAGTACCCAAACAGCCTATTACCGGAGACGTTTAGCTAAAAGAACTTATTGAGCTCGTAAGCGTAAGTTCTAAATGCAAGCATTACAGCAAAATAATGTAACATAAATTAGAGAACAACATTACACTAGTGGTAAAGAGTGTAAGGATGCGTCCTAGTTAGCCCATCCACTGATTTTTCCTCCACAATAACACAGATAATGAGAGTCATTGGAGCAAGGACTCTTGAAGCACCGCTATGAAAGTTGGCAGTGGCTGCAAATAAGCCAATGTATCAAAAACATACGGTTAGTTATAAGATTACTCTCTAATGACTACTACTAACATGATACGTTATAAACTAAACCGGAATTGTGATCATATCATTATGATGTTATCAGGAATGAGGAGACTTTTAACCGGGAAAAGATGTAGATTTACCTCAATTCCATACTTTTGGACTACTCTTTTAGCTTATGGAGTGGCACTTCTTTGCACATCAAATCTAATGACAACTCAAACAATCTAATAACACAATTCATTGTAAAATCTGCACTCGAAAATTTAAACATATGTGTGACTGGTGTACCTGTAAAAGATATAACGTATTTGATGAGACAAATAATATTCATTAACATCTAACTGAATATACCACAATTTGAAGTGTACCTGTACGAAGTGTTCAACCAGTATAACGTTGACGTCCAATAGCTGACTTTACATCCACCCACTTCATATATAACCATCAACAACCTCCATAAGCACATCAGACCCCCATCATAATCATTCCCAGTCGCTATACTCCAAGCTATCACACTTGGAGCCTAATACTTCCCCGAATTCCAAAGTTTCAGGCTACAGCTATGATCCACGCTGATAGATGAATGAACCGCTGAAATAATGGACAGTTCCTGCTCAAGAGAAAACGTACAAATAATCATATTGTAACTACAAAAAAGTAATTACAAATACATGTTGATGACGTATAGTCTACACCGGGTCACGGACCCGATTAGTAAACAATACTAATATTTAAGCCCGCTGCGCGTGGCCCAGAATCATGACAGTTGGACTACCAACTGGATGGCTTTGGCCCATAAGGCCCAAGCCCAAAACATATTTATGGAACGGATAAAGGGATATCTTCTAAACAAGGAAGATATTCACTAAGCAATATCCGATATCGGCGGATACTTATAAAGATTTCTCAAGTATATTTAATTAATTATAAGCTTAATTAATTAATTAAATACACAGTTACTATCATTATACTCCCTCCGTCCCAAAATTATTGTCCCTCGACAAAAATACGCAGTTTAATAAAAACATAATTATTACTGTTTTCTCTCTCTTACTTTTATCAGAAAGACAATTTTACCCTTAAGTAATTAATTAATATTTTCTTTCAAGTTTGTAATTATAATTTAAACCAATGATAATATGGTAAACTCGATCATACTTCTCTATCTATATTTAGTAGTGGACAATTAAATTGGGACGTCCGAAAAAGGAAAGATGGACTATAATTTTCGGACGGAGGGAGTACTAAATATATATATATATATATATATATATATATATATATATATATATATATATATATATATATATATATATATATATATATATACTAGATTCAAAGCCCGCCCAATGGGCGGGCATGACTTATAATTATTCTTTTGATGGTGTTAGTTAACTGAAATTCGTGTTTGAGGACAGGGAGCTAAATTATTATTTTGATGGTTTTATTTAACGGAATGCCAATCATTAATTTTTTTTTCCTTTCTTAATGCATTAAATAAATAATTTGGTACGTTTATATATTGCTTATTAGTTAACGGAAAATAATTTTCAGGGAAGGTGATTTTGATGTATATTTTAATTTTTAATGGGGTTATTATTTTTATTCATAAGACATAATTTTTTTTTACTTAGATATGATAACCTCCAGGCCAAATTTTATTTAATTATTTATTTAATATTATATTATTTTTAATTTGTTAGTTAACGGAAATTTTTTTTATTTAGAAGANTATATATATATATATATATATATATATATATATATATATATATATATATATATATATATATATATATATATATATATATATATATATATATATATATATATATATATATATATATATATAAAAATATATATGTGTGTGTATATATCTCTATATTATATATAACAGAAGGCGTTACACGTAGATAAATCAAGAAAACGCCATGTCATTGCCCAGTAATTGTTATTAGCAGCCATGTCAGCACATTCTGTCCATGTAAGCAACTTTTGTTGCCACCTAGCAGCCATGTCATCACATTAGCCATCATTGCCACCTAGCAGCCATGTCATCACATTAGCCATCATTAGTGTCCACCTTGGCAATTAGTGTCCACCCCACACATATGAATGAAGCCCCTAACCAATAGACTAAACAAGTTTTTTGAAATATATGTTCCAAAAATACATGTATAAAGAATGTCCCCTAACCTAAAACATACTAATGGCCAATTTACTTATACAATCTACTATTTTTAAATTTCGTATATTCACACAGGCTTCTAAATAACATTCGGCTTCTAAATAACAAACCCTAAATCTCATATTAGGTACGCCTTCTAACGATAAATTTCTTTCAATTCTTTATACGAATATATTTGGGTTTTTCATTATCATTTATTTTTCAATTTTAGGCGATTTTGTTTTTTTTCTTACGATTATAATTTGTGTTTTACTGATTTGTGGTTGTAGATGTCCACATCTCAGCGATATGATATTCATTATTCGTGCTTCATCAAAATCCTGGCAAGGCAACAGTGGGAAAAACATGCATGCAGACTAAAGAGAAAGACTAATGATAGGTATCAAAACTTCCAAAAGTTTTCATACTGTCGAGGACCACTCAGATCATCTTTTTTCAGCACACAGTTTTGTGAATTTTAGTATTTGTTGGCTCCTTTAATCATCTTTTATGATATATTTTGTTAATAGTAACAGCAATTTGCAGCACCATCCGTAATCGAAGATTTTGTTGAGCATGATCTTGATTACGAGGATGAAGATTGGCTTGAAGAGTTCAACCTAGATAAAACTTTTGTTCCATCTGAAAAGTAAGTCCTTTTTTTGTCTTACAAGTGCTTAAAGATTAGGTTACTTGATGAGACGAAAAATGTTACGTTTTTAGGGGTCGGTTTGAGTCCTAATTCGTATGTTTTTGGTTCGGATTTCACCCAAAGTCGTTTCTTTTCTCATTTTAGGTACTTTTGAAGGGAAAATCACAAAAGAAGCATTTTCGGGCGTTTTCGGAATGAAAAAGTGCGGAAAACAACAAAAACTCAAAAGACCTTGAAGATTACTGAAGGTGACGCCGTCACACTCTACAAGGTGACGCCGTCAGGAACAAGTGAAGTCCAGAAGTGGAAAAAAGACTCGTGACGGGCCAGAGAGTTTGTAGTGCAAAAGTGTGACGCCGTCAACCAAGGCCATCAGATCTGGAACCAGCAATTATGACCACGTCAAGGAAGGCCGTCAGGAAACCCTAATCGCCGAGCTGACGACGTCACCTATTGGGTTGACGCCGTCAGCCCGCGTTTTCTATATATATAGAACGATTTTTTCTTTATTTGTGTGGAACTTTAGTCGAATTTTGGAGTGGAGAACTTTAGGGTTAAACCC
>LBNU01011623.1:127909-145065 GCA_014162995.1 Artemisia annua | reverse complement strand
GTGACGAATTTCTATCCATCAACAAATCTTCATGACCGATCCTTAGGGGGAGATTGTTAGGATCATAGTTTACAACCATTCAGTCAAGTCTCGGTCATTTCAATAAATGTAATAGGTTGCTAGTATTATCACTTTATTTACGTTTAGCTTAATACTCGTATGGTTATAAGTTTAGTCCAATAAGGTGTCCAATGGGCCTTGAAAGCCCATGACTTAGAAGATAGGGAAGGAAGGGAGTGTTGCCCTATCCCTCTCCTATAAATAGGACATCATGTATCTCATTACTTTTGTTGGTTAATTTCATATCTTAAGGAAACTCTTGTTCTTTCATCTTTCATATTGATCTTAATCAACCAAGTCTATTTCTCATCTTATTTCTCTCATTTGAATACTTGTGTTTACTAATATGGTGACCTAACAATACAGGTCTGTGTAGTTGCTAGTTTGGATTGTTTGGAACAAGGTCTAGTAATTTGAAGTTATGGTTACTACTGAAGCAGTTATTGTTTCTATTGAAGAAGGACAAATGTGATGTTCAGTGTTTCTGCTGAAGTATATACAACAGAGTACTTCTGTTTCTACTGAAGTGGAAGACAATGAATACTCATTACATCTACTGAAGAGAAAAAAAAACAACAAGTATTGGAAAATACTAATTCAAAGTTTTTCATTCAAGAAACAAGTTACAGAGTACAAACAACTTCAAAAGTTAATAAGACATTTCCTATACACATTCTACTACATGAATTCTACCTAATCTATCATCAAAAGTGGTAGAGATGCATGTCCAGTACGATGAAGAAGCTGAAGATGAAAATGGAAAGATGGATTGATGAAAACGATGATGAAGATGCTCAAGAACATATGAATCTGGTCCCTGGCCTCATCACATTTACAACTACTCCACCTTTCCCTTCCCTTTGCCTTCTCCTCTGCTTTCTTGAGCAGGAAGACCAGGAACCACCTCTCTTGATTTTGGAAGTGAAGGGTTAGTTTTCCTAGATCTTCCTTGTGGTCTTTCAGGTGTGGAAGGAGGAAGAAAGGAGGGATCTTCATATTCATCCTCGGAAGATTCCTCATCCGAGGTAAAGAGAAAAGGAGAGACTAGGTCTCTATCTGAAGCAGGATAAGGTACCCAAGGGTTTGAATCGTCAGAAGAATCAGAACCAGCAGGAATGGGGGCTTGACTTGGTTCCCCCATCTCATGCTTTCTTTTGCCTCCTTGGTTTGTAGTTACTGGATGTGTACTGGGTCGTTTAATGGGTGGAAAGTAAGTATTCCAACCATCACTAGATGATGATGATGATGAGGAAGAGGTTAGATCGATGATCTCAGGTTTGGAAGACATGGTTTGGGATAAAATTGAGGGAAAATTGAGAAATTAGGGTTGATGAAAGTTTGGATCTGTTTTATAGGCAAAAGTCAAAGTCAACAGCTTTTAATGATAGTTAGGTGGGAACAGATATTTTGTATCATACTGCTGCAGGCCATTCTACTGATTGCATGGTTCCTGCGGAAACCAGTTCCTGCTGATAGGAGTTTCTGCTGATTGTGGTATCTGCTGATAACATTATTCTATCTTTTCAGAGGTATCTACAATATGCATACATTCATGAATGACTTTCTATGAAAGAAAAGTTCAGAGTTTATTCATGTTCATAAAAAGGAAGATACATTGATCCTATCATCTAGACAAAACACAATTGAACACATCTTAGAACCTAATCCATCTTCCTCTTGCCTTTACCCTTGGGGTCAGAAGTGCCTTCACCATCTCTCATGTTCTTCAGCACTTTCTCCACATCTTTGGGCTTTGTCTCAGGGGTCCATAGCCTCTTACAAACAAGCCCCAATACTTGGGGAGGTGGTTTTTCCAATCTCTTGTGATATTGAGGAACTGGAATTAGCCTCATCCCAGCCACAACACGCTCCATCTCCTCTGATAGAAGCTTTGAAAGAGGTGGACGTTCAGAAGGTCCTTCGTTGACATCCTCATAGAACAACAACTCAGAGGTATCTGACTCAGATGTATCTGAGTCAGAGGATGGAAAAGGTAGAGGTGGTGCTGGTGGTGCTGGTGGAGGAGGAGGAGCTGGTACATCATGTCGACGTTTGCGTGCCTCTTCCTTGGTTCTCCAACCATGGATTCTTCTCACTGGCATTGGTTGTGGTGGTGGAATAGGCATTGGTTGTGGTGGTGGAGGTGGATCATTGTGCTCTGATGAATCTGAATCAGAAGATATGTATATAATATTCATGGTGTGATTTTGGGTGTAAAAGTGGTTACTCAATGGTTGATTATGATTAAGTATGATTTGAGAGGTATTTATAAAACTGATTGGGCTTTTAAGAAATTTAATGAAGCGTCCGTTCCAAAAGGTGGGAGTGGATGACAGCCTGTTATAGATACTGCGGATTGACCATGGGATTCTACGGATTGACTTACCAATCTGCTGATGGGTAAAAAGTGTGTTTTATTTTGGGTATGTTATAAAGTCAAAATTAGTCAAACGATTCTCTAAAGATTCGTTGTCAACTAACCCCCACGATTCTTGGTAACTTCTTTATATAACCAATCGTGTGTATCCCACCCCAAAATAACTACATCCCACTCGTTATAAATTCAAACCCATTTCTAACCTCTCAAGATCATTTCTTTCTCATAATTCCACTATGGCAAACCTTGTGTTTAAAAGTGACCACAACCTAATTGCTTTTCTGGGTAAAGTTAAAGGAAAAGAAGTATTTGAACCTATGGTAGATTTCTTGAAGAGGTCTAATCTCCACTTTGCTCTGACACATTGTCCGGATCTAGTGTGTGAATCATTGGTCGCACAATTTTGGAATTCGGCTGTGATAGCAGAAGCTGAGACTGAAATTGTTGCTTGGATTGATGGGAAAAAGTATGTGGTCACTGAGTCCTTGATCCGCAGCAAACTTCAATTAAAAGATGCGGATGGTGAATATCATGAAGATAAGTCTGTGATACTTCCAGCGTTGAGAGCTATTGGTTATCAAGGGGATGGCAAGGTGTGGAAGAAGAGGCTCTTTTGCCCAAAATGGAAGTTTCTGGTGCATACCTTGTTGAAGTGCATGAGTAATAAGACAGGAGGTCTGGATCAATTCTCTACTCATGTGGCTTGTGCTGTTGCTAATATATCCAAGGGTACCAATTTTAATTTTTCTAGATATATTTTTAGGGGCATGATTAGTAATATTCAGGCTGTTAAGAATAAATTTTATATGTACCCTAGGTTTCTTCAAATCATCATAGGTATTGAAACAGTAGATAGAACACACACACCTGTTAATGAAATAGCTTCTAAAGTGTTTTCAAACATGGAAAGTGGATTTTCTGGCACCCATTGGCCTCTACCTCCAGCTATGTTGCCTCCTGGTGACAATGCTGGTGCAGCTGAAGGTGATAATCCACCTAGTCCTCATGCTGCTGACGGTGGTATTCCACCTATTCCTGAAGCTGCTGATGCAAATGCATCCGCAGCTAAGGATGCTGCTGGTACATCTCATGCTGCTGAGGCTTCAACCTCAGTGGCTGCTGATGAACAGCAGGTGGTTTCTCCTAGGCCTATTGCTCCTGATGAGCATTCTGCTGATCCTCTGGAACCAGCCACTAATGCTGGTGAAGGATCTGCTGACCCTAGGAATGTAGAACAGACACCCATGACTGACCAGTTTGGTGATTTTGATGAGTTCTTAGACACATTTGCTACTGAACCTAATACTGAGACACCAATATTCACTGCACCTCAGACTTCTAGCCCAGCTAGAGAGGTCTTGATTGATACCACCACTACTGGTGATGATGTTCATATGTCTCCTAACAGGTCCAATGAAGCTCCCCAAACCTCTGGTAAACCAGATGGTACAGCTGAGGACCCCATTTCACTAACCACTGTCTATAAGTTGCTAAACAGGTATGTTGCACAAGTTGGTGACTTGGAAAGAGAGTTAATGCAGACCAAAACAAATCTTGGGGGTCAAATAAGTGAACTGACAGAGAGAGTCAAGGTTTTGGAAGCTCAACTGGCAAACAAAAAGAAAAGAAAATTTGTGGTTGATTCAGAGGATGAGTTGGAGGTTCCTGCTGCGACTGCAACAAAGGGATCTGCCTCTCTTGATCCTCTTCATATGTTGGCTGAAGCTACAGAGGTTGAACTCTCTCCATCTCCAAAACCTGCAACTGCTGACACTCCTAAGGTGCTGAGTCCAAGTATAGGTCCAAAAGAGCAGTCTGGTGCTGCTGATGCTGGTGTTCAATTCATGGATATTGATCATGATGATACTTCTGTCAAGTTGCCTTCTCCTGATCATCTTGATACTTCTGACTATGTTTCTGCATCTGCTGAACCTGCAAAGCCTTCTTCTCCAAAGATTCATGATGCTGCACCTTCTTCTGCTGATAAGCTGTTTGAGGCTACTGAACAAGCTCAAATTCATGTGGTAGATCAGGATCTTGGTACAGATGAGATCACTAAGGAGGAAGTACTTGCCCAAGAGAGACTTTTTCAGATACATGAGGAGCTTCTGAAGAGTCAAGCTTTGGCTGAACAAGAACAGGCAAAGCTAAATGCAGAGGTTGACAGAGTGCAGGCTACTTATGTGTCTACCTTACCACCAGAAAGAAGAAAAGAGCTGGATGCCAGGGTAGCTGAGTTTGATGAGAATGACTGGATGAATATTGGAGCTCAAATTGCTTCCAATGCTTCTCTTGCTAGGGATCTAATGGGTGATAATGCTACCACTGATGACATTATTGCCTTGCTAAGGAGAAAGAAGAAAGAAGAGGATGCAAAGAAAACCAAAGCTAAATTGGCCAAACCTCCCACTCAAGCTGAAATAACTCATACTATGAGAGTGGTGGTGAAAAATATGAGTCCAGCTGTGTTTAATTCTGGATGGAGTAAAGCCAAGGTTTGGAATATGCCTCATGAGAAACTGGTGCGTGCTTATAACTACATTATGTCTTTACGCCAGAAGAGTTCTGTTCAGCAAACACTTGAGGAACCACCTTCTAAACGGCTGAAGTCTACACATGAGACTCCTGCTGAAACACCTCCTCCTGCTGAATCTTCTGGTCTATCTGATAAGGGAAAGGCTCCTATGGTTAATACAGGACCAGTTACTAGGCAACGAACAAAGAAGCAAATTATGGAGGATCTATTAAGTGAGGAAGCTATTCAGAAGATGCTAGAAAATGACAAGGCTGATCTTGCTAGGGCTACAGAGGCTAGAGCTAATATTGATGTGCCTAAGGATGTTAATAATTCAGAATATGTTCCTGCTGAAACACCTTCAGCAGTTCCAGATTCTGCTAAGAAAACTTCAGCAGTTCCAGATCCTACTGAGCAATCTGTTCCTGCGGAAGCATCTACAGATGTTCCTGCTGACACTTCAGTTCCTGACTCAACTCCAGTTAAATCTGAGCCAGATACTACTGATGCATCTTCTACTACCACAAGAAGAAAGACTCAGGGCAGGAAGAGACCTCCTACTAGTTTGGTTACTCCCTTAGATGATTCTGAATATATTGAGGTTGAGGAGGATGATGGTGAAGATCCTATTCTTCATGTTCCTTTGGTTAGTTGGGAGGTTCTACCAGTTCAATACAAGGATCAGGACATCAATGTTATCCACAGAGCAGATGGGACAGTTAAATATTTCTCTTTTCTGAGTGAAATTTTAACTTTTGTGGATAGACAGGATCTGCTGAATTTATATTCTTGGGTTACCTCCTTTTATAAGAATAAACAACCTACTGGGAGTGGTATGTATTTGAGAGGAGATTTGACTGTGTTGTTTGATTCAAATTTCATCTTAGTAGAGGCTTTGATGTTTGGATGGGACAGTCAAGATGGGAGGTTTCTAATTGGAAATTTTATCCTTTACCCAATGTTCATGTGTTGTCTACTGATGCTGGCAAGGTTCTCTACATGTGTGCTGAGATTACCTATCCCATCCCTCTACGGATTCTGAATCAAATGTTGGAGATGAAGCTGCATGTTCTTTGGGGTAATTGTTGTATATTTTTATTTTTATTTATTGTTAGTATTAAAAAAAAATGTGTTAACTGTTTGCAGGTTTGTTGTATAGTAACTCTATTGATGGTTCTCAACTCACCTGATGTGACTTGTGTCCATCAAAGAGTTGGCTAGTCCAAAGGGTACAGCTTTGGTAAAGACACATCAAATCTGTTGATAGCTGTAATGGTTTGCTCAAAACCATAGGGTACTCAACTCACCCATGCTTCATTGCTGAGAGTTGAATGGTCATCAATTCACCATGGATCTTATTCTGTGAAAATCCTAAGAATTGACTAGCCCATAAGTATATGGATTGTGGTAAAGGCTGTGGAAATCCATATTGGTTATCAATTCACCAAGGATGTTTCCTTTAAGAATTGGCTAGTCCTGAGCAAACGGCTACAGGTAAAGACAACTCAAATCCGTTTATAGTTGATGATTTACTAAAAATCATATGGTTATCAGTGTACCATGGTTTTCGAACTTAAACATTTGGCTACTCCAGTAGTGATGGCTATTGGTAAAGAGACATCAAATCCATTATTTTCAATGATTCACCTCTCACAGGAGTTAACACACCTGGATGTGATGAGAATAGTATGAAACTAATATGTTTTGATGTACATTATGTCATTTGTTGCTGCAAAGATATGGAGTATAGAGTTTGGTCACTCATAGAGATATGGATTCTTTTGGTTCTTTGCTGCTGATGTTTGAAGACAATCCTCTTTTCATTTTTGTGCTTACTGATCTATCAAGGAATCTTGAACTTAACTCTGTCAAATTCAAGATTAGGGGAGGATTGTTGGGAATTCTACTAAGTGAGAATTCTACTGATGGTTACTGCTGAAGGAATCTGCTGAAGACACAGATTCTGCTGAAGATGTGATACTGCTGAAGACATAGTTTCAGCATATTTAGTTTCTGCGGATATAGTTAAACCGCGCATTATGTAATGTAGTTAGGATATGCATGAGTAATATTAGGAAAAGATAATGCATATCATTTAAAGTTTATAGAATATACGTTTCTTGGGAAACGGTTTAGGTTAGGGTTCCTTGTCTATAAAAGGAACACAAGTTTATGTTCAATGTAATGAACAAGTTTACAAGTTATTAATATATAAAAATCCATAGAGGATTAAACGTTCTTAGTATTCATTGTTTATGTTTGTATTTGTTTTCCGCATTAGAATACAAGCTTTGGAGATTCTCTATTAGAGTGTTTGTGATTACATAGACACTGCTAACGATCAACGAGAGCTACAAGATCTATCAAGGTTAAATAGATTCAACACTTTTATTAAATATAAAAATACAAAAAGAATCATTCCTCACCTTTAGACCTAGTTGACCTATCCTTCAATCCTAACGACACTATTCCCCTAGAGAACGATCAATCCCCCGGTACTTGCCACTCACTATACCACATCGGTCAGGTACACTGCCTGGAGGATTGCAAGCTTCTCAAGATCCCTTGAGAAGTAAAACCTTTTGTGTTGTTGCAAAACTCGCATCAAGTTTTTGGCGCCGCTACCGGGGAATAGTTGTTGTTTAGGTTGATTTTTATTTCATTTAGGTCTACTCACAAGATTCCTATCAAGTGAGATTTTTATTTTCCTTTTATTAGCTTTCTCGTAGTCTATCTTTTCTTTGTGTCTTTGTTCGTAAAAACCTTTTGATTGACTTTTCCGTTCACCATTATGGAGAACGCGAATCCACCATACTACCGACCACGAAATTCACCCACTCCAAATGACATCTTGATGTTCAAACAACATCAAGATGAACCTATCTATGATGCATGGACTCGTTTTAAATATTTACTCCGAAAAGTCCCTCATCATAGTTTTGATCTATGGTCTCAAATTCAAATATTTTACCATCGTGTCAACCACTATACCCAATTGGACATTGACCATGCCGCAGATGGGGACCTTTGGGAATTAAGTGCTGAAGAAGCATGGGAAGCCATAGAGGATTGTGCCCAACTCGCCAAAAAGTTGGACAACCCAACAAACGCTGTTACGGGTCAATTGATAACAAGTTTGAGGGAACAAGCAAGAAGTTTGTTTGGGGATAAAAAGATTAGAGATGAGATACCTAGGTGCACGGAGTGGTTTGATGCCACTATAATACAAGATGAACACACAGGTAATCTAGATATAATGGAGGATGAGGTAGATAATCCAAGCCCACAAAGTACCCCAAAAGTCCTACCATCATTTGATGCATACACACCGCCCGTGACTTACCCGGAAGAAGTAGAAGAGACTTTAGGAATCCCGATGGAGGAAAAACCTTTGAACCAAACACAACTAGAGGATATAGGTTTGAATACTTGTAATCATAACCTTACTCTTAGTTCTAGGGAATTTCCTAGTGTTGATGAACCGAAGCCTCAATCTTTACTCAATTTTCCATCCTTAGATATACATCTAGGAGACAAAAGAGGAACCGACCCGCCCATCAAACCATATTGCCCGGGTAGTTTTAGGATGAAGGAAGTCGTTCACTCACCCCCTTCACCTCACGTGGCATATTTCCACCCTATGGGTGTGTATCGCTACTATCACCCGCACTTAATCCTAAGTGTAGGGAAAACCTCCCTTATATCCGTTAAATAAGGGTAGAGTCAGGCTTATGACTCGAACAAAAACAAGCGCTTCTTGGGAGGCAACCTAAGCTTTATTTTGTTTGTTTGTTTGTTTATTTGTTTTTATTTGCTTCCGTATGCATGTTTCATTCTTATTGCTTATTGTTCATGTCTCAAGTAAAATTGTGAAAATGCTTTATTTAACTTCGTCTTAATTACATATAAAGGTATTTTGCAAAAGATAAGTGTAAGGGAAGATCATATTTGTTTCTTAGAACGGATTGAACATGAACAATAACAATTAGATACGAACATGCATATTAATATTTGTTTGAGTCAAATGCTTGTATCGAGTCACAATGAGTGTTTTGCAGGAATTCCAGGTATTAAACTTAGATTTTTCCAGAAATTTTCCGGAAACAAAATATAAAGAATTTTGTCAGATGGTTTCTGACGGCGTCAGGGTTAAAACCTGAGGGCGTCAGGAGTTATTTTCTGTAAAAATTTTCCAGTTTTTGTTTTTCTGCTGGAATTGTATAATTTCGTAAAATCTTTAATTTTTAAAATTCCAGGAATCTGTAAACATTTATTTTGCAAGCATTATATCTTAATTTGCTTTCTAGTATTAGTTATTTTTATATAGAATATACCGCCGAATTTATGCGATATTTCGTGTTTGTTTTCTTTGTTGTTTAACAGGTTATATTGGACAAGAAGATGATTATATTTCAAAAGTGATGTTTTGCATGTTCATTTTTTTGGAGGAGGATTTAACCATGTTACCATATTATCCATACCAAGCGAATCAGGGGAGTATTAATTTCTTTCATTTTCATTAAACTTTACTTTTACATCTTCTAATTTGAACATTGGGGACAATGTTTGACTTAAGTGTAAGGGGGGTAAATTGGGATACCTTAGAAACTATAACTTCGCTTGATTTTTGTTTTGTTTAATAGTAAATGTGTAATAAAACTATGAGAAATACTTGTTTAGGTAATTTTAGCACCAAATTTGAATTTTTTTACAACATTTAGGAGTGAAACTTTAGTCTTAATAAGCGTCTCATGGATAGGAGTTGTATGACTAGCACAAAAACCGTACCACTCAAAAATTTTCACCCCAAATATGTGAGGTTCGCCTTTAGATTTGCTAAGAAAAGCATTCATTATTAGTGCTTGTGAGTGTACCGGTAGTATATAGATTCTAGAACTTGCGTTTGTGATGCATCCCGAGACCCCCAGTGAGACTACATTCGTGTAATTAGGATTTACTATATGATAAGAGGCATTAGGATAAGTGTGACACCCCCAAAATTACAACGCAGCGGAATACCAATTTAGGTGTCACGTCATAGTTCATACACACAAGTTACATAAAACGACGTCAAAAGTGACGTTTAATAAAATGTCACATTCGATTTGATAAATTAGAGTACAAAGGTCCCAACAATTTCTATTTAAAACTTAAGTTACAAGAGTTAAAACATGACTCATATGTATATTATAAAGATAAAAAGTTATCGAATGTGTAGAAAACAAGTCCTTCAATATTTGATATCCACGCGACTCCGATTGCTCCCAATGCTCAGCTAGAAAACTAATACCTGAGAAAATACATGCTAAAAAGTCAACAACAATGCTGAGTGAATTCATAGAGTTTAATAAGTAATAAGTTGAATACAAGTATTATTCATCAGTTGACATGTAACGAATACAAGTCGGGAAATAAGATTTATAGCATTGAGCTCACGAAACCGAACCTTAACACAGATTTAATAATGCCCCGCAAAAGGTAATCTTTGCCATTTACCCTAAATTCTCAATATTATATGTCCGTTTGACCACCAGTTGTCAAATGAGCGCTACTCACTCGGACAGGCTCGTCAAGCCAAATATGCATATTCATAATACTAGCATTTACTCAAATAATTAACGGCTCATGAAATTGGGGACTTTAGGCAAGAAGTACTCAATGTCAGATGTCTATAGATCATGTAATCGGGTCTAGCATACCAAAACTACTTGTATTATGTTTGTAAAACTAGCATGTATCCCCTCGCGAGGTTTATAAAACGTTTAAATAAGTAAAGGCGAGGCTATGAACTCACCTGATACAAACAGTATAGTGACAAAGTGAATGAACTGGAAACAAGGTGCGAACTCAAGCCGCAACCTAATATGAATGAATATAATCTAACTTAGATTATGAAATGATGTCGTGAATGCAAATGCATATGTTATCTATACCACTCGTATTATTTTGAAATGATTATAATCGTCAAAAATTATGTTTTATATTATAGCGTCAAGTTATAGTGTACTTTACATGTATATATGGTGTAACGATGTTTTACGATATTTGTTTAGTGAAGACTTGTGAAAATATAACTTTTTGCCGCAAATATAACATTTTGGAAAATTTCTGAAAATGGCCAAGTGGTCTCGGAAAGTTATCTGTAAAACAGTGTGTATTGAGAGTTAGAAAATAAACTCAGTGGTTTTGAAAAGCTTGTTACATTATCTAAAAGTCGTAACACTGAAGTTTTGTCCATACGAGTCTCGATCATAAAGAAAAATAGTCATGAAGTGTGGTGTTTGGGCTGTTTCTGCAGTTTCTGGGCAGTTTCGGGAAAGTTTGGATGGTTATAAGTTACTTGTTATTAATCCGTTTGACATACGGCTAGACATTTTGAAAAGTAGGCCAGGAGAACTAACTTTTACTTAGAGTTATCATTTTTCCAGAACTTAGTCTATCAATAAGAAAAATGGTGTCGAACATGGTCACCCGGAAAGCTGTCAACACTGGAAAATATTTTAAGTGCAGTGCTGGTGCAAAAGTGTCTTAAGTGTCAGTTTTCAAACGAGTGTATCTTGGTATTTATAGGTCCGTTTCTTATGTTATTTATATCCTCAGTCTCGTGTTACAGCGAACTAATGGATTTTTAATATGTTGGGCTATTTCGGTTACGTTTAACACGTTGTTTTAACTGTCGAAAGTCGTGCATCAGCAAGTATATTTTCAGAAAATAGTTTTCGTCGTTAAACTTGTTTTTAGCATATCTTTTTCGTTATAAGCTCTGATGAGACGAAAAGTGTTACGCTTTTAAGGGGTCATTTAAGCCCTAATTCGTATAAATGTGATCAAATACTGCCCTAAATCGTTCCTTTTGTCATTTTAGGTACTTTTGAGAGGAATTCTGGAAAACATGCATATTCGGACGTTTTTGGAGCATAAAAGTGAAGAAAACGACAAAGTCTCAAAAGATGGTGATTTATAACCTGACGGCGTCAGAAGTCACAAGGTGACGCCGTCAGAAAGCCTTGACAAAAGAGTGGAAATCAATTTTCAAATGACGGGCCAGAGGAATTAACACCTGACGCAGTCAGGTGTTAGGAATTATAGGCCGTCAGGAGTAAAGTTAAAGAGTGACGGCCCAGAAGAGTTTATAAGGTGACGGCGTCAGAAGTGGATCTAGGCCATCCGAGAAACTTATTGGCGGCGAGCTGACGGCGTCAGCCCTTATAACCTGACGCCGTCAGAGTGTAAAATCTATATATAGTTTTCTAATTTTCATTCATTAGTGTGGAACTTTGTGGAGAACTTTTAGGGCAAACCCTAAAGACGAATTTTCTGTACTTTTTAGGGTTTCCAACCCTTGGAACCCTCATGCTTAATTAAAGATAAGTCTTCACTTTAATTCAATCAATATGTCTATGTGTTGGTTGATTATCTCTTTTGCTTGTCTTTTAATTAACATGTGTAGCTAAATTCTCTAGTGTTTGCTTAGATCTAATGAAACCTAACTATTAATTATTGGTTGATTGGTGTGTGTTGTTGTTTGTTGGGATGATTGTTCCATCAATGTTAGGCTCAAGAAAACTGGCCAACCTCCTTTATGGTAACGTGCTTGAACGTCTTGGGAAACATGTAGCCAAGGCATACTAGGCTATTAAGGTAGTATTTAACGCATGAGCCACTGTTTACAACCCCTATGGTTGTGCCGTGCATGGCATAGGGCGAGATAAGAGCTCATAGAATTGGAGAGATATGTATGCCACTCCATGAGTTATTAGGAATACACCCTTCATCCACACAAGTAACACACATATCAATTAACCGGTAAAAGATAGTTAGGGAGTAATGAAATCTAAGTAAACACAATTTTCTCCATATTGTTTTCACAACCACAATAGTTTAGATATTTATTTTATTTTAATTTGCATAAGTAGTAAACTTGGGTTAGTTGACTAGCAACTAATTCCGCCCTTCCTCTAAAAACCGAGATTTTAATTGCTTTCAAAAAAATATAAAAATACAAAAAGAATCTTCCTTCCACCCTTAGACCTATTAGAGTAGCTTTTCTATCCTAACGAACACTATTCCCTGTGAGAGAACGATCAATCCCCCGTACTTACCACTATCCTATACTACATCGGTCAGGTACACTGCCTGGTGGGGTTGTAAGCCTCTTGAGATCCCTCGAGAGGTAAAACCTGTTGTAAGGTCACAAAACCACGCATCAAGTTTTTGGCGCCGCTGCCGGGGAATAGTTATTGTTTAGGTAGAATTTTTATTTCTTTAGGTCTACTCACTAGAATCCTTTCTAGTGAGATTTTTATTTTCTTTTTCTAGGATTTCTTTAGTCTATCTTTTTCTTCGTGTTTTTGTTCGTAATCTTTACCATCCGCCATCATGGAAGGTGGTAACATCCTTGATCCCAACAACCCAATTCAACCAAACCACCCACCACAACCAAACCAACCTCCTAGACCCCGCACCTTAGGAGAGTATTCCCGACCTAGCCACCTTGGCTATCGAAACACCATTGAGCTCACTCAAGGAGCCAATGTCACTCCCTTGCGATCCGACACCATCCGGTTGGTGCAAAGCGGATGCGCATTCCATGGACTTCGTTCCGAAGATCCAAACCAACATCTCAAGGATTTCCTCAAAATCGTAGATTCCATAGACCTTGATGTTGCAACTCGAGAGACGACCCGATTGCGTCTCTTCCAATTCTCTCTACGGGACCAAGCTAGTCAATGGCTTGAGCGACTTCCCGCAGGATCCATCACCTCTTGGGACGATCTCACAACTCGTTTCCTTGCTCAATTTTTCCCACCGGGGAGAACTACCAAGCTAAGGAATGATATCTTGGCGTTCCAACAACGCCAAGGCGAAACCCTCTACGAGGCATGGACTCGATTCAAGGACTTACTCCAAAAAGTCCCTCATCATGGCATAGACCTTTGGCTCCAAGTCCAAATCTTCTATGACCACATCAATCTCCACACGAGGCAAACCATTGACCAAGCGGCCGGTGGCAAGCTACGTGATCTAAGTGCGGAACAATCATGGGATCTCCTAGAAGATCTTGCTCTATATGACAACGAAAGTTGGAATGATCCCCGTGATTTGAATAAAACGGTCAAGGCAATATCTTTGCCTTCGAATAATTCAAGCACTTCCGACCGTAGGATCATAGAACTTGAAGACCAAGTCAAGTTTCTCATGAAATCCTACGAAGCTCCTAAACCTTCAAGCCAAGTGAACAAAATCACTTCTTCGTGCGAATTATGTAGTGGTCCCCACGACACTCGTGATTGCATGGAACTCCCCGAACAAGCTTTTGCGGACTACGCATCCACGCGTACCGACGGAGCGGGAGATAAGTGGTACACTTTCAAACCCGAGCCAAACCCTTATGGAGATTCATACAACCCCTCATGGAAAAATCACCCCAACCTTAGGTGGAAGTCAAACCAAAACGCACCCCAAAACAATTCTTCCAACCCACCTAACCGGTTTCAATCCAACGGTAATTCCTCAAACCGTACCTTCAACAACAATCCTTCCAACAACTATGGTAGTACCAACAACTTTGAAGGATTGATGTCCAATTTTATGGCATCTCAAGAAGCTCGCATAGCTAAATTCACATCCGAATTCAATCAACAACAAGTAGAGATGACCAATAAAATTGACAACTTGTTGAAAGCCCTCAACAACCAAGTGCTATCACCCCCACAAAAGGACGCTAGAAACACCAATAGCGAACCACAAATCAAGGACCCCTCTTCATCCAAACATGTCCACTTCGTAAACGTTGTGACCATTAGACCAATTGATAGGAGTGAGAATGATAGTGAATCAAAGGATGAGAGTAAGGAATTAGAGGATGATAGGAAGGCTAAGGTTAGCGAAATAGAAGAAGTAGAGGAGGAGGATTACTTCAATAGGTTACCCACTAAGGAAGAGCGAGCATATCATAAGAATCTATTCGATGACTCCGAGACCCCATACATCCTAGGTAACCCAATTTTCAAGGTGGGCGATCCATCTAATCTCAACATACCATGCAACATCGGGCATTTGCATATTTGGAAAGCGTACATTGACCCTAGATCACCCATTAACATCATGACTAGAGCTCAATACAATTTGATAATGAAAAGTCAACTAGGGTATAGAGTGTTTCCCGATAAGGGATGGATTAGTAACTTCACGGGAAGAGTTAAAGGATTACCGGTTTATGTAGGAAACTTTACCTATGTCACCGACTTTGTGATTGTAGAAGATATCCGCCCAATAATCGATGCAAGTGTGACCCAAGTAGTCTTAGGCAAACCATTTATCGAGGTCTCTAGAATGACTCATGAACCTTCCTTAGGGATAGTCACATTTAAGGATGAGACCGATGAGGTGAACTACCAAATGCCGTATAAGATAGAGCAATACCAACACTTGTCAAACGTTGAGAAGGAGCTCAAACAAGCGGTTTACTATAGGAATGATGAGGATAGACGTAGGGGAGTAGACTATGTCATGAAAAGGATTTTCGGTTTCTATAAGGATTGTTTGAACTTAGGGCCCGAATACAAAACCGGAAAAGAGGATGACTTAGGAACCGAGACCAACGACGAAGTCACGTAACGTACGGTGACTTTGAGTCTAGCTACAAGACTCGTTAATAAAGAAAAGCGCTTCTTGGGAGGCAACCCATGTTTTGTGTGTTTTTGTGTGTTTATTTGATTTTATTTGTTTCCGTATGTAAGTTATATTTCTTGTTATTGATTCATGCTTCAAACTAAATTGTGAAAATGCTTTATTTTGTTTTTAACTTCGTCTTAACTACATATAAAGGTATTTTGCAAAAGCTAAGTGTAAGGGAAATCTAAATCGGTTTATATAGAACGAATGAACATGAATCATAACAATGAAATTAGCATACATATTAGTACTTGTTTGAGTCAAATGCTTGTATCGAGTCATAATGAATTTTTGCAGGAATTCCAGGAAGTAAGATCTAGTTTTTCCAGAATTTTTCCCGGAAGCTTAACATGAGAATTCTGTCAGAACTTTCTGACGGCGTCAGGGTTAACACCTGACGGCGTCAGGTTATAATTTTCTGCAATTTTTGAAAGTTTTGTATTTTTCCGGAAACCTAAAAAGTTTTGTCAATTCTTTAACTTATAATCTCCAGGAATTCTGCAAAATATTCATTCCACAAGCATTATATCTTATTATGTAGATTTTACCGCCGATTTTACGCGAGGTTGGCCTTTATCTTTTTCAGGTTAACAGGTTATTTTGGACAAGAAGACGTTTATTATTTCGGAAGGGAAGCTTTGAACGTTCGTCTATCTTGGAAGAAGATCTAACCATGTTACATCACTATCCACAACAAACGATTCAGGGGAGTATTTGATTTCATTCTTTCATCTTATTTACTTTTACGTCTTTTATTTGAACATTGGGGACAATGTTCGGTTTAAGTGTAAGGGGGGTAAATGAAAGCACCGTTGAGAATATACTTACGCTTGATGTTTTGCTTTGTTTGATAGTAAATTTGTAATAAAACCAAGAGAAATGTTTGTTAGGGCAATTTTAGCGCCAATTTAAAATTTTTTACAACATTTAGAAGTGAAACCTTGATCTTAATGAGCGTCTCATGGATAAGAAATTGTATGACTAGCACAAAACCGTACCACTAAAAAATTTTCCGCCCCAAATATGTGAGGTTCGCCCCTAGAATTGGTAGGAAAAGCATCCATCTTTGGTGCTATGATGTGAGTACCGGTAGTATTTAGATTCTAGAACTTGCGTTAGGACCATCTCAAATCCACAAGTGAGACTACATTCGTGTAGTTAAGATTTACTACATGATAAGAGGCATTAGGATTAACCCATTGTTTTACACCCGTATATTTGTTATAATTACATTGACTTCATTGGTCAAGTAATTCTCCCACACCCTTTGCGTTGTACCCATTTTTGGTATACAATACCCCTAGTACACCCTTCCGAGCCTATCCTTTCGTTTCGACCTTTGAGCATCTTACTCAAAGTGAGAATTTGTTTACACCCCACTAAATGTACACCCAAATCGCCTTAGCCTACCTTGTATGCACCCACCTTTGGTGCATTAGTGTGACAACATTTGTTAAACCCTTAGTTAATTATCCGGTCAATTACATGGTTGCTAAGTTAAGTCATATCCTTGTACATATTGTTTTG
>LBNU01011623.1:113231-126718 GCA_014162995.1 Artemisia annua | reverse complement strand
CGAAGTTCATTTAATTCATTCAGCTGAACTTTACGGTGATCACCCGCTGTCAGGAGATCGAAGTTAGCATGTTTCAAGGCCCAGTAGGCTTTATGCTCAAGCTCAATCGGTAGATGACACGCCTTTCCGTATACAAGCTTGTAAGGAGTACACCCGATGGGTGTTTTGTAAGCTGTACGGAAGGCCCAGAGTGCATCATCTAGCTTATCCGACCAAGAGGCACGGTTTTCACCTCCGGTCCGCTCCAGAATCTGCTTAATACCACGGTTCGAAACTTCCACTTGCCCACTAGTTTGGGGGTGATACGCAGTGGAAAGATGGTGAGTTACACCGTACTTTTGCATGACTTTATCAAATTTGTCATTTCAGAAATGTGTACCACGATCACTAATAATGGCTCGTAGAGTTCCGAACCTAGCAAAAAGAGATTTCAAAAATTTTACAACAACTCTGGCATCATTGGTGGGTAAAGCTTTTGCCTCAACCCATTTTGACAAGTAGTCAACGGCCATGAGTATGTATTTGTTTCCTCGAGATGATGGAAATGGCCCCATAAAGTCAATGCCCCATACGTCAAAGATTTCACAGACTTGGATTGCGTTTTGAGGCAGCTCATTTGTCTTTGAAATATTCCCGTGACGCTGAAAAGCGTCACAAGCTTTGACAAAATCCTGGGCATCTTTATAGATCGTGGGCTAGTAGAAACCAGAATCAAACACCTTCTTGGCAGTGTAGTTAGGATTATGATGTCCCCCCGTGGGTCCATCATGACAAGCTTTGAGAATATTCATGGCTTCTTGGCCATGGACACACCGCCTGATGACTTGATCGGCACAGATTTTGAACAAGAAGGGGTCGTCCCAAAAGTAATGTTTGACGTCTTTAAAGAATTTGTTTTTCTGTTGGGACGTCATCCCCTTCACAACAAAGTTACCAGCATGGTAGTTTGCAAAGTCGGCAAACCATGGGGTAGTAGAGTCACCACGAAAAGAAACCGCATTGAGTGTTTCAAGAGGAAACATTTCATTTATTTCCTTTTTCTCGAACACATCCTGGTGAGGGTTTTCTAATCGGGATAAATGATCAGCCGCTAGGTTCTCAGCTCCTTTTTTTATCACAGATGATGATATCAAATTCTTACAGGAGGAGAACCCATCGGAGTAATCTCGGTTTTGCATCTTGTTTGGCAAAGAGATATTTTAGGGCCGAGTGATCCGTATACACTATGCATTTGGTCAGGATTAAGTAAGGCCGAAACTTTTCAAAAGCATACACCACGGCTAATAATACTTTTTCCGTTGTGGTGTAATGATTCTGAGCCTCGTTCATAGTTTTGCTTGCATAATGTATAGGCTGAAAGTGTTTTGTTTTTCGTTGCCCCAAGACCGCGCCTATGGCAAAATCACTTGCATCGCACATGAGTTCAAAAGGCAGTTCCCAATCAGGGGCAACTAAGATGGGTGCTTCAGTGAGCTTTTTCTTGAGAGTTTGAAAAGCTTCGGTGCACTCGGGAAAGAAGATGAAAGGAGCATCTTTTTCAAGAAGATGTGTCATGGGCCGGGCGATTTTAGAAAAATCTTGTATGAATCGACGATAGAATCCGGCATGACCTAGGAAACTCCTGACACCTTTAACTGTGGTGGGATGAGGTAGTTTAGCAATGACATCGACTTTAGCTCTGTCGACCTCAATCCCGTTCTTAGAAATCTTATGGCCGAGGACAATGCCTTCTTTGACCATAAAGTGGCTCTTCTCCCAATTTAGACAAAGATTGGTGTCTTCACACCGTTTGAGCATGTTATCTAAATGGGAGAGACATGATTGGAAAGAATTCCCAATGACCGAGAAATCATCCATAAAGACCTCCATAGTTTTCCCGATCATGTCGTGAAATATGGCCATCATACACCGTTGGAACGTGCCTGGAGCATTACATAGACCAAAAGGCATACGTCGGTAGGCAAAAGTTCCGTAGGGGCATGTAAAGGTAGTCTTTTCTTGATCCTTCGGATCAATGGGAATCTGGAAGTATCCCGAGAAACCATCTAGGAAACAATAGTACTCGTTTCCCGTTAATCTCTCGAGCATTTGGTCCATGAAGGGTAGAGGAAAATGGTCTTTACGGGTGGCGTCATTTAACTTTCGATAGTCAATGCATACTCTCCACCCCGTAACCAGTCGAGTTGGAATCAACTCGTTTTCTTCATTTGTGACAACAGTAATGCCACCCTTTTTTGGAACGCAATGAATGGGGCTAACCCAAGGACTGTCAGAGATATGATAAATCAATCCGGCATCAAGAAGTTTGATAACCTCTTGTTTGATAACCTCGTGAATTTTAGGATTAACCCGTCTCTGTTGTTGAACTACGGGTTTGACGTCATCCTCCATTAAGATTTTGTGGGTACAGAAATCAGGATTAATACCCTTGATGTCGGAGAGTTTCCAAGCAATTGCTTGCTTGTGTGACTTTAGAACCTTTATGAGAGCAGCTTTTTCCTCATCTTTCAAGTCTTTAGCAATAATGACGGGTAATTTATCATCACCCTCTAGAAATGCATACTCAAGATGAGGTGGTAAGTCCTTAAGTTCAACCTCAGGAAAATCAGTGGTTTTCTCAACAGACTTGATTTCCTCGTTATGAAGTTGTTGTGGAAGAACGGGAGGGTGGGAGGGATCTTCATTCAATAACTTCTCAAGGAGAAGTATATCCCTGTCCGGGTCAATCTCTTGATTATCAATTCCCTCGGGAATTGAATCATTCTTGAGAAAGGCCTCTATTTCCTCCAAGATGAAGTCACTTCCCTCAAACGGAGTTAGGGAAGGAAAAGAATTATGAATGATAGGTTGAGAAGAAGGAGTGGGATTGCCACTCGAAGAATTATTGGTGAAACCAAGAAATTCCTGAGAATACTCCTCCGAAGCAATATCGATGACATCGATTCTGTTAATTTCTGCGGAGTCATAGTTGGAAGAGTATCTCGAGGTTTGATCAAGGTTGAATGTGATGGCTTCATTACCAACACGCAGAGTGATCTCTTCATCAAAGACATCGATCAGAGCACGACCCGTTCTTAGGAATCCCCTCCCTAAAATGAGAGGAACTCTCGGGTCTGCATCGAAGTCAACAATCACGAAATCTGCCGGAAAATTGAACTTTCCTACATTCACGAATACGTCCTCAGCAATACCGAGGGGACGAGATATAGAGCGATCTGCAAGCTCGAGAGTCATGCAGGTAGGAGTGAGTGCCGGAAGAGAAAGTTTCTTCCAGACCGAGTGAGGCATTAGGTTGATGCTTGCACCAAGATCGGCCAAGGCATAGCATTCAACCATTCCCGGGAAAATGCATGGAATGAGGAATTTCCCGGGATCTCCCAGCTTTTCGGGAAGCTGTTTCAACAATACTGCAGAGCAGTTCTCGTTTAATGGAGTTTTTGCCATCTCGAAGAGTTTTTCCTTGTTATTTAACAGATTTTTGATCGTAGATGCAAACTTGGGCATCAGAAGAAGAGCATCCGCGAAGCTAATGTCAAAATGTAATTCTTTAAAAATTTGGAAAAATTTGTCCAGTTGGTGACTAGCTTTCTCGCGGAGCTTTTGATCTTGTAAACGTGATGGATAAGGAATCGAGGGTTTGAGATTTTGTTTTTCAACGGGATCAACTGGAGGTTCAAAAACAACTCCAGGTTTGGATTTGGGTTTCGGGACCGGGACAACTTGAGGGTGGACGTCATCGGTATCTCCGTTATTAGTAGGAAGTACCGTGTCCGTGGTAACCTCAGGTTCACGTTCCGCTACTTGAGAAGAAGAGGTAGCGGGAGCCGTGGGTCCTTTGTATGAAACTCCACTGCGGGTGGTGATCGCCTTAACATCGCCCCTCGGGTTAGCGATCGTGTTGCTCGGAAGTGTTCCTGAGCCCGAGGGTCGATCATTTAAAGACTTCTTGAGTTCGGAGATCTGATTGACCAACAACTTGTTCATTTCTTCTTGGGACTTCATGAATTGCTTAAGCAACTCATCAGATGAAGGTCCAGTAGGAACAATGGCTTGAGTATGATTGTTAGGAACATTTTGAGGCCGATTGTTTTGAAAATTCCCATGATGTTGGTTATTACCCTGAAAATTGTTTCCCTGATGAAAATTACCCTGATTACCATGACCTTGATTTCTTTGAAAATTTCCTTGGTTTTGAAAGCCTTGGTTATGACCGGAATTGAAATTCCCTTGGTTGTTGAAACCTTGGTTCATTCGATTTTGGTTTTGATGAAAATTTTGGTTCCGGTTTTGACCATTTTGATTTTGAGACTGATTAAATCCGGGTGGTCCGAGGAAATTGTTGGAACGATAGCTTAAGAGATTACGGTCCCCCTGTGGTTGGTAAGAATTACCCCCCGTATTGTAGGAACCTTGAGCAGCATATACGTTCTCGTGAGTGAAGCCACCGGTGGCTGGGCACTCATTATAAGGATGTGGACCACCACATGTTTCACAACTGTGACTGACAGCTCTGACTTGATTATTGATGTTCTGATTAGATTGATGCATTCTCAACACAGCAGTGGACAAGTCATCCATCTTTCTAGTGAGAGCAGCTATTTCAGAGGAGGCTGGATTGACAGATTTACATGAATCATTCCTCTCAGCTGAGGAATCCCAGAAATTGTGGTGGGCAGTCATGTTCTCAATGAGATCATAGCACTCCTCGGGGGTCCTTTTCATAAAGGTCCCTCCAGCAGCAGCATTGATCGTGTCACGGTGACGGAGAGTCAAACCATTGTAGAAAGTATCTATGATGGTGACTAGAAGCATGTTATGATTGGGACATCGATCAATTGCAAGCTTATAGCGTTCCCATGCCTCAAATAAGGACTCATCGGGAAGCTGTCGGAAGTTGCTAATATCATTTCTCAACTTAGTTACCATGGATGGTGGAAAGTATTTTGCTAAGAACTTGGTAACCATTTCATCAAAAGTGTGGATCGAATTCTTCGGGAGACGATCAAACCAGGCAGTAGCATGATGAGTGAGAGAATATGGAAAGAGGTATAAGCGAAGGCCGTCTTCGGTGACACCATTCTGCTTCATACTCTGGGTGACGGTTAAAAATTTATCGAGATGCTTGTTTGCATCGTCACCGGGTAAACCGTGGAATTGACACGAATTCTGGACCTGCTGAATCATGTGGTGCTTGAGTCCAAAATCCATGGAACTGATAGTGAGTGGTGCAATGGGTCCTCCCCTCCCCTGCATAGTAGGCTGACATAGCTCCTCCATCGTTCGGAGATCAGGAGCTGCATCCCCAAGTTCAGAATTGGGTGGTGATTCGTCGTGTTTTAGTGTGTAAAACAACAAGTATTCAAAAATATCAACAAAGTGGAGTCAAAGTTATCGTGAGTGACAACAAGACGTGGAGAAATACAAGTAAACCTTTTAGGAAAAAGATTACCTCGTAAACTCGTGCAATGTGATATTTGTGAGACCGGGAAGTGATTTCCCGAGTCGTACCCCAACGAGGTGTGAATGGAAAGCTTCGTGAAAAGATCGAGATTAAAATCTTGTATGTTTGGTTGTGAAAGATTGTTTGGTTTTATGGTACGTTAAAGTAACGAAAATGGAAAATTAACTAACGAGGATGAAAATAAAATAACCTAAAGGGAACAAAAGGTAATTAGGCAAACTAGGGGAATCCTAAAACACTACGGGAAGCGAAATTAGGTATCGGGAATCTTAAATCACAATTTAAAACAAACACGTAACGTTTATTTAAAAATAAACGCAACGCGCAAGATAAAACGTGAAATTTAAACGCGAAAGGTCTTACGAGTCTACAAACAATTTTCTTACGCACTAAAAGACAAAAGAAAATTTTGGAAAAAAGAAAATTAATTATTTAATAAAAATCCTAATTATTATGAATTAATTACTTTTTACACTAAGTAAATTATAATAAATACTAAAATATATCTAATAAATCTGAAACTCTTTTTTTATGAAAATCCTAAAAGTTAAATCTAATTTTTAAAAAATATAAAAAGTCTAGATTAAATGTAAAAATAAGCTGTTAATAAGCTAAATATGAAAATAAGCTAAAAAGGAAAATTGGGGTTAAATAAAAAAGGGAGGGAAATATAAACGAAAACAAGTCCCTAGGGCAGTTGGTGTTAAGTGTGGGGGGTGTGCTGGGTAGCCCGTGTTCGAATCCCAGCCATGGTATTTTTTTGAAACATTTTTTCTATTTTTCTTTCTTTTGACCAACACAAACACAAACACAGGTTCACAAACTTGCAAGCTTCCTTTGAAATCAGATTACAACAACAAGGATAAACAACAAGATCATAAACAGGAACAATCAAATGGCCAAGAACACAAATAAGCTTGGAAAAACAATGAGCTTTCAAAAGCTTATGCACGTTAATGCACAACAACAGCAACAAATGGAAATCAACAAGTATCAACAGCAATAACAATTATGAAATTAACAACAAAGAACAACAACAAACAGAGCAGCAGAATCAAACACAAACTCAGCTCTTATCTGATGCACACCAGCAGATTTGGGTCCAAAAGGGGCAGAAAGGAGGGCTAAAATAAGCAGGAAAATAAGCTAACTATGACAACCAAGAAGCATTTTCAACAAGACAGCACAACTGGCTTTACAACCCAACAAAAATCAAAGAAAATGGTCAACGATTGAGCAAGAAATGGTCCAATGAAAAACGGGTAAAATTGAGTTAACTGGGTGCTTAGCAGAAACGAGGCCAAAAGGGTGACTTTGGGGTCAATTCTACCTATGCAAATGGTTACCAAACTGTAAAATTCTTTTTGCTAATGAAAGACAGGCTTCCAAAGTTTACAAAACAACAACTTTTATTGATTTTCAATCAACCATGATCCCTAGAACTACCCTGGAGTTTTGCTCCATTTCACTTTGATTCAAACTTTTGACTTTTAAACTTTTTGTGAATGTTGACTTTGATGAATTTCTAATGGTTCCAGGTGATTGATTATGAAGTATTAACCTAATACGAAACTATTTTAAGCTTTCCTAACAACTAATTAACTGAAATAAACCATTATGCAACTTAAAAATTCAACAGAGAATACTAAATTGAGATGCCAAGTGGATTTTGACTTTCTGCTCATAAACTACCAATGTGAGTATAGAAATGAACTAATATAGGCCTAAGGAAACTGTCTACATAATTTTTACCCTATAACAACAAGTCTAACGTAGATTAATTAAGTAAACCAAACACCACTTAAAGCAACAGTTAGATCGAATTTCAAAGCAAGTAACTATTTTAATACTAGAACTACTTGAATTATCAGCAAGCAAGCATAATTGAACACAATTAAGCAAGAAACAACAACAGATAATAACAATAAAAGAGAAAAACAGATTATGTAATGAGGTTTTCTTACAAGTTCTTTCCCGCATGAATTAAACAGAACAAAGATGAAACATAAACGAATCACAATCCTATGCTTCCCATGAAGCTCTAACCATGTCCAATTCCTGCTTCTCTTCTGCATCAACCATTGTTCACCATTTTTTTTATTTTTTTTTTTATTTTCCTTGTAATTTCTCTCTTTTTTTTTTTCTTTTTGAGTTTTCTGTTTCCAAGCTTCAAGTAATACACAAGGAAGCTTAAGAAGGCTTCTGAAGTAGTTTGTAACACAAATTGAGCTTAAACAACAATAATTGGAAAAATTGCAATTTTAAATAAAAATAACTTGAAACTGAATTGATATTAAGATAAGTTGCAGAAAAATGAATTACAACTAAAATTTAAAGTTACTGAAAGGAAAGTACAAGAGAAAAGATAGATGCCAATGGCTTACAAAATCATCCTATTTATACTAAACTAGGAATTAGGGTTCTTCTTTCCACTTGTGCTTACTTTTTGAGAGAGAACAGTACAAAAGTGATCCTTGTGCTTCTGCGAACCAATCCCCACCATCCAATTGCTTTTAACTTGATCCAGGCCCCCAATTGTATTTTGGCGGGAAAGTTTGGTTGTGGAGTTGGGATTGCCAGCTTGGCATTTGAGGGGTTAGGTAGGGATATGTGAGGTTTAGTGGGATGGGGAATGGTGTGGGTGGTGCTTTTGAGGAGGGTGGGGGAGGTTGAGTGTTGCAGCAATGGTGGTGGTGGTATAACTTCTGGGTAAAACGGGGATGGGGAAGAAAGAAGGTAAAAGGGGTGTTTGACCAAAGATTTGACCCGTGTTTTATAAATAACGGGGTGGGGTTTATTTGGGTTGTGGGCTGGAAGTGGTTTTTGGGCCAAGGAAGGTTTATTAGTTTAGGATGGGTTGGGTTAAATAAAAGAGTGTGTTGTGTTTTAATAAACAAAGGGTCCAATTGGTTTTGTAGTGAATTTAGCCCAAGGACCAACCATGTAAATTCTGATTTTTCAGGGACTAAATCTGCCAATCATCCATACTATCACCAAGGACCATTGTTGCCAAGTATTGAATACCCCAAGGATTATTTTTGCCAATTTTCAATTTTTGCTCTTCAGGGGTATTTTCTGCCACTTTTGAAACTAGGAGGACCAAACATGAAAATTTCCCAAACTTTCCTTCCAAGGACCATTCCTGCCAAATTTATTAGTACAAGGACCAGAATTGCATATGCCTTCCAAAATATTCCACCAGGGGCCATTTCTGCCCATTCTGAAAGTTCAGGGACCAAACTTGCCAAATGTGAAACTTCAGGGACTAAACTTGTAAATTTTTTGAAAGCTTTTCACCCAAAGATCATTTTTGATAAATTTTGACTTTTAAGAATTTGGTTTGACTTTTATTTTCAAAATAAATGCTCAGGGACTAATTTTGTCAAGTTTTGAAAGTTGGGGGACAGAAACTGCCAATTATGCAAACTTTGTACAATTTTCATTTGTTTTTAATCATTTTGCATTTAAAACATATAAAACACGATCTTTGGGATATTTTCAATATTTGGATGTATTTCCGAGTGTTTTCACGTGTTTTGGCAGTTAAAATATGATAAAAATGATGAGTATTTACACACTCATCATGTAGATATTAATATGATTGAATATATCATTCACGTTGTCCATTAGTTGTTCAGGTTTATCGACCATTTCGTATAGTTCGGGTTCCAGGTACGTTAAGATCTTTAAGGGCCTAACGTACCCTACCGTCTCGTGTACCAAAGGGTCCATAAGTCCAAATAACCATAGCCGCAAATCCAATACGTCCAATACAAGTTCACAAGCCATAAATACGAATATCAAGTTCAATATCCAAGTAAGCAATGGTAACCAATTTTCCGTTTATTATTCCATTTCATTACTTTAACGTTTAAACAAATAATGATAATAATAATAATAATAATAATAATAATAATAATAAAGTACCTGAAATACACAAAAACACACTCCAAGGATATTTGTGACATTAGTTGACCGTTTTTAAGTGTTTTTGATCATTTTGGTTCGAAAAATGGAAGAAAAGATATGTGTAAAATGACACATATCAGGTGGGGGTGGGGGTGGTGGTGGGTCATCGTCAGGCATTTTAACGGGTATTTCTTCAATAGCTAGCAATTCAGCTATGCTCCTTTGACGATTTCTTCTTGACTGGGAACGAGTGCGCATGCACTAAAAATATTCACAAGTAAAACAAGACCGAGGCAAAACAACAGTGAACTTAAACCAATAACCACAATGTGACTGACTTCTTTGAAAAAGGTACACCAATCACAAGAGTACAATGGCAAGTTTTAATCTTTAGTTTGGGAACTTATTAATGGTCATACACCCAGTTGGATTGTATTCTGCCTTGATTTGCGGTGGTAATATTTTACGTATTTATTTAACAAGAAAACAAATGTTTTTGGCTTTTTGGGTGTGTGTGAAAAAACTTGGAAATTATTTTTTTTTGGAATCGATTCGTTAACCGAAATCGTTCCTTTAAGACTACTCGCAGGGTGGCGGGAGAGAAGAATGTATCTCTCTTCGGTTCGCAATTTAATGTCAGAACCTCCGTATTCCACCTGTATAGGTTGTAATCTTAAAGAATCGAAGTAATTTAACTTCACGATTTGTTTTGTTGTTTATGATTTTTTTTGGTGTTGTTAACACTTTAGGAAAAGTGTTAATGACCTTTTTCTGATATGATTAACATTTTTACAAAAATTTTTTTACAGTGATGTGATTTGTACAAGGAGGATTTTGAAAACCACTAAACCTAAACGTTTTTGAAAACACGCAACAACCTCCCCGGCAGCGGCGCCAAAATTTGACTCCTCCCAAACAGTCAACTAAGTCAACCAAGGGTTCCTGGTCAACTAAGTCAAGCTATGAGAGAGAAAGTGATCAATTTATGATCCGGTGTAAGCACAGTGTATCCCTGGGTCGTTAAGTCCCAGCGAGATTGAAATTGTGTTTTGGGAAAACGTTCTGGAATAAGTGATTTGAGGAAAGTAACCAGGTAATGATTTTGATTGATTTTTACACTACTGATTGCTTGAAATGATAATGGAACAGTATTAACAAACACAGAATTACAAATAATCCTAAAAACGTAAATGCGTACTGAAAAAAAGTGGAAATATGCAAAAACAAACTACAGGGGGTGAAAATGCAACTTTTACAAACTTGAAATCAAAAGAAAAGTTAAATTAAAAAGAAAATTATTTTTTTTATTATTTTAATATTTATATATTAATTATTTAAATAAAACTATTTAAAACTTAATTAAAATTCTATTTAAAGTAATCTAAAAAGAGTTATATTACAAATTTAAATTATAAATTGCAAAATTAATTTCTAAAAATCTAAAATAAATTAAAAGAAATATAAAAATTGAAAATATGTATTTTTGTCTTTTTGTGGATTTAATACTAATTAATTACTAATTATATTAATTAAACTAATTTAACTAATTTAAATTACTAATAATACTAAAAATGACTTAGAAAATTATAAAATATTTTATAAAACTAATTAACTAATACAGGAACCTTAAAAAATTATAAAAAGTTTATAAAAACTATTATTACACTCTTTTATTAATTGTTTACTTAATTACTAATTAAAAACTATTTAAAATAATTTAATTAAGGATAAATAGAAAATGAACAGTAATAATTATGAAACTATTTTATAAAAATTCTAAATGATTAATAAAACCTAGAAAAATTATAAAAAAGTACTAGTGATTAAAATTAAACAGTAGAGGATTTTATTTTTGGTTTTTCAATTAAAACTAATTTAATTAATATTAATTATTATAATTACTAAATGAAAAGATAAAAATCTAAGAAAATTATTATAAATACTACAAGTGAACAGGGACTTATGAAAATTATAAAAATGAAAATTGCTTTTTGAAAAAGCTGAACAATAAGCCAAATGGCTTAAATAGAAGCTATCACTTTATTAAAAGTGATGATTTTTTGGATTTTCTTTTTACAAAACTGTTCAAACACTAAAATTAGACAACTTTAATAAAAAAAAAAACTTTTTAAATCTTAAAAATAAGCACTTTTCACCCCTTGATAGCTTAACAGACTTGATTTTGGGATTTGATGATGCAAAAGCTATTAATAAGCTATACAGTGTACACAAGCTAGAAATTAAGATGCAAACAACTTATGTAATCACAAAATAAGCCAAAGAGATAAGGAAAACACACTGGATAAGCTAGAAACAACAAATAAGCACTTATGCTAAAACACAGAACCAAACAGGCCTTATAAGGCTAATTCAAGCTTCTGTGGGGCCCACAAATAAGCTCAGAGATCCAAAATAGCTTTTGAACCAACAAGCCAACCTGGGGGGCTTCTCAATGAGCCAATAAGCATAGCTTATGGCTCACTATTGAGCTTGTGAGAAGCTTGTGAAAAAGTTAGTATACACTGAATACTCAGTGTACACTGAAAGATGGGACAAACAAAAAGCTATAAGCAGCCCTATCAAATAAGCTGGAAATGGCAAAACAAGACTTGAACCTTAAAGTTGAGCTTATGGGCTTTCCAAAAAGCTAAATATCATGCACTGGGGTCCACTAATAAGCATTGTGCAAGCTTATGAACTTGGGTGAAAAACTGTGACACAGGGGAGATTACAGACCAACTAGTCAACTTTGAGACCAAATTCAAGTGAGCAAATGAGTTACAAACTGGATTTTTCTTTTTGAAATGTGTTAACAAGCAACAAAATAACTCAAAACAACAATTATTTTGGATTTCCAATCTGAATTAAACCCTATGGATCACAAAGAAGATTTGACCATTTTACTGAATATGCAATTTTTGACTTTTGAGAAATACACTAAGGTTTGACTTTAATGAACTTTGATCTTGATTTTATGACTGATTATGTTGTATTAGGCTATGTTAAGACTAAAAAGCAACAAGATTACACCACTAATTACCAAGATTACTCCTAATGCTATATTGACAGTGAAATTGAGAAACAAAGCAACAATTGATTTTACTTAACAAGCTACTAGTTTTAAGCAAGATTCTCACTAACTAACACCAAATAAGCATAATCAAGCAAGAAATAACAGTACATGAACAATAAATCAGTGAAATGAAAAATTGAGAATTGTGCTTACAACTTGCACTCCAGCTAAAAACCAAGAACAAGGACCTAGTAACCAATCCTATAGGTTCTCCACAGAACCACTAACCCAAGGCCATCCACAATTTACCCTGCTCAAGTTGTGATCACCATCTTCAACAATTTTTTATTTTTCACTGTATTTTTTTTGTATTTTTTGATTTTTGATACTACACTGTATTTTAAGGTTTCTAAAAGCTTTTATAAGCTTTCTAGGATCTTATGTGAGCCTAAGAGTCCATAAACACAACTACAAATAACATTAAACAGATTTGAGATTTGAGATTTTTGAATTTTTGAAAGTGCATAAACTGAATTCAACAAGATAGAACTGAAATTGATTATCATAAAAGGTTTGAAATACACTGAGGATACTAGAATTACAACTTGAAAGCTTGAAACTACACTAGAATTTAAGAAAACTACAATTCGACACTAATTTTGCTAAATTACACTAGATACTCTTCTCTTCTCCATCTCTTTCTTTATATAGGGTTCTTCTAGGGTTTATGTAAGCTTCTGAGCAAATCCCATTGATAATCTGAGCCATTGGATGAGAGAGAGATGATCTTGGCCGTTGGTGAGTTTTGGCGCCAAAAAAAGAAAACTGCAAATTGCTCTGATTTATAACAACTTGGGGGTGGTGCATTTAATGCAAGGTGAAGGGTTAGGTGTAGTGGAGTGGGCGGTGGAGATGGTGGGTTGAGGTGATGATGTTGCAGGGAAGTGGGGTGGGGAAGAAGAGAGGGAAGGTGGGAACGGGGGGTTGGGTTTGACTATTGATGCGCGTGGATTGCAACACGCACTACGTTTTACCTCTCGAGGGATCTCGAGAAGCTTGCAATCCCCACCAGGCAGTGTACCTGACCGATGTAGTATAGTGTAG
>LBNU01011623.1:88696-113152 GCA_014162995.1 Artemisia annua | reverse complement strand
GTTTGGTGTTATAGAATTACAAGGACCAAATGTGTAATATTCTGAAAATCAAGGGGCTGAATTTGGCAATCTTCCAAAGTTAATAAAGGGGTATAATTTGCCAAGTATGAATAGTACAAGGTCCATAGTTGACTTTTTTCACTTTTGACATTCCCAGGGACCAAATCTGCCAAATCTTCAAACTTCAGGGGCCAAACTTGTAATTTCTCCAATCTTTTTACCAGAGGATCATTTTTGCCAAAGTTTCAAAATACAAGGACCATAATTGTTATTTTCCAAAAGATTTTAATCCCAGGGGCTATTTTTGACAACTTTGCAAAGTTCAGGGACTAAACTTGTAAACTTTTGAAATTTTTCACCAAAGGACTAATTATGACAACTTGTGATTTTCTAAGGACTTTGGTTGACTTTTCTTTCAAAATTAATGCTCAGGGACTAGATTTGACAAGTTTTGAAAGTTGAGGGACTGAAACTGCCAATTGTGCAAACTTTGTTCGTTTTTCATTTGTTTTCAAACATTTTGCATCTAAAACATATAAAACACAACCCTGGGATATTTTCAGTATTTTGATGCATATTTGGGTGTTTTTGAATGTTTTGGCAGTTCAGATGAGACAAAAATGATGAGTATTTACACACTCATCAAGGATTAAGGGAACTGTAGGAAAACATAAGATCCACATTCTTGTTGATTCTGGTTCTACACACAACTTTGTGGACACAAATGTGGCAAAAAAGTTAGGTTGCAAGATCATAAGCACTTGTCCAATGGCTATTACAGTGAGAGATGGGTATAAAACTGCTAGTAATAGTGTATATAAGAACTTCAAATGGCAACTTCAAGGAGTAGAATTCTGTTCTGATGTGATGTTGCTTAAGTTGGGAGGGTGTGAGATGGTGCTTGGAATACAATGGTTGGAGGCTTTGGGAGACATGAAATGTAATTTCAGAAACCTTAGAATGGAATTTGGGTACAAGGGGCATAAAATGGTTCTGAGGGGTACTCCTAAGTCAAACTTGGAATGGATGAATGGTAAGAAGCAAGATAAGACTGTCAATCATAATGAGTCATCAGTTGAATTGAGGTCTATGTAGTTGTGTATGTATCCAACTTCAGGGGTTCAACTCATGAGTATGGATGGTCTTGATTATGCTGATTCACAACAGATAAGTGATGTGGTACAACAATTTTCAGAAGTGTTTGAAGTTCCGAAAGAGTTACCTCTACAAAGAAGTCATGACCACAGAATTCCATCGATTGAAGGAACTCCACCAGTAAACATCAGGACATATAGGCACCTACTCAAAAAGATGAAATTGAAAGGATGGTGGCTGAACTGTTGGAAGCAGGTGTGATTAGGCCAAGTCACGGTCCTTTTGCTTCTCCAGTAGTGATGGTAAAGAAGAAAGACAATTCATGTAGAATGTGTATAGATTACAGGCAGCTTAACAAGTACACAATCAAAGATAAGTTTCCTATTCCAATCATAGAAGAACTTATTGATGAGTTGAGTGGGTCAAAGATTTTCTCAAAACTGGACCTAAGGTCAGGGTACCATTAAATTAGGATGTTTGAAGATGATGTGGCAAAGACAGCTTTTAGAACTCACACTGGCCATTATGAGTTCTTGGTTATGCCATTTGGATTGACCAATGCTCCCTCAACCTTTCAATCATTGATGACTGAGATTTTCAAACCTTTCTTAAGAAAATTTGTCTTGGTTTTCTTTGATGACATTCTAATCTACAGCAGTGGTATGGAGGAGCATGTGCAACACCTAAGTTCTGTATTGAGTCTTATGAAAGAGCATCATTTGTTTGCTAAACTCAGTAAATGTGTGTTTGGGGCAACACATGTGGACTATTTGGGGCATGTCATTTCTGCACAAGGAGTGTCCACAGACCCAAGCAAGATTAAAGTAATGGAAGATTGGCCTGTACCCATCAATGTGAAGCAGCTTAGAGGGTTTTTGGGTTTAACTGGATACTATAGAAGATTCATAAGGGGATATGCTAGTATCAGTAAGCCACTCACAATGTTGCTCAAGAAGAATGGTTTCAAGTGGAGTTAAGAAGCACAAGTTGCCTTTGAACAATTGAAACAAGCTATGTCAAGTGCTCCAGTTTTGGCTCTACCCAACCTTGAAAAGGAATTTGTGGTGGAAACAGATGCTTCTGGAGTAGGAATAGGAGCAGTGTTGCTACAAGAAGGTCACCCCATTGCTTACCTTAGTAAAACTCTTTCTGCCAAACACCAGTTAATGTCTACCTATGAGAAAGAATTATTAGCTGTAATCTTAGCATTGGAAAGGTGGAGAGGATATCTTCTGGAGAGGCACTTTAAAATAAAAACAGACCATTTCAGTCTCAAATATCTGTTGGATCAAAGAATTACCACTCCTACACAGATGAAATGGTTGCCAAAACTCATGGGGTTTGACTATGAAATCATGTTTAAGTAAGGAGCAGATAATGCGGCAGCAGATGCTCTCTCAAGGTTGCCTAATGAAGTTGAGTTGTTTAGTTTGATTGCCACTATTACTATTACCACTGATCTTATGGGTAGAATTCAAGAAAGTTGGGAGCAAGATGATGTTGTGAAGGAAGTAATTGAGAAACTGAAGCAAGGTGCAGTGGTGAAAAACAAGTATGAGTGGGTCAACCAACAACTGAGGAGGAAGGGAAAGTTGGTAATTGGTAACAATATGGAGTTGAGGAAAGAAATTTTGGCTACTTTTCACAATGGTCCAGTGGGTAGTCATGTGGGAATTCAAGCTACCAGGCAAAAGATTTGTTCCTTGTTCTATTGGAGAGGTTTAAAGAAAGAAATCAAACAGTGGGTCAGAAACTGTGACATTTGTCAAAGGAGCAAACCAGATTTATCAGCTTATCCAGGTTTGTAACAGCCATTACCAGTGCCTAATAGTGTGTGGTCTAGCATATTAATGGATTTTGTGGAGGGTTTGCCAAAGTCTCAAGGGAAAAGTGTCATTTGGGTAGTGGTGGATATGCTGAGCAAGTATGCCCATTTTATTGCTTTAGCACACCCTTTTATAGCCACTCAAGTAGCACAATTGTTCCTTGATAACATCTATAAGCTTCATGGTCTTCCAAACAACATAGTTTCAGACAGAGACAAGATCTTTGTGAGTATTTTTTGGAAGGAATTGTTCAAATTGCTACAAGTTAAGCTTCATATGTCAAATGCATACCATCCTCAGACTGATGGTCAAACAGAGGTGTTGAATAGAAGCTTAGAGTGTTACTTAAGATGTATGTGTGGAGAAAATCCTAAGGAGTGGAGCAAGTGGCTTTCTTTGGCTGAATGGTGGTATAATACTAACTTCCACTCTTCATTAAATTCTACACCCTATGAAGTTTTGTATGGTTAAAAACCTCCAGTCCACATTCCATATGTTCCTGGTGAGAGTAGGGTGGATAGTGTGGATAGAACATTGGCTGCAAGAGAAGAAGTGGTCAGAATGCTCAGGTTTCAGTTGCAAAGAACTCAAGAAAGAATGAAGCATCAAGCAGACAAACACAGGACTGATGGAGAGTATGCCATTGGTGATTGGGTGTATTTGAAGCTACAACCCCATAGGCATGTTTCAGTGAGGTTGGGGAAGTATAACAGGCTGTCTCAAAAGTACTTTGGTCCTTTTCAAGTGATAGCAAGGGTGGGTAAAGTAGCTTACAAACTTGACTTACCTACTCAAGCTCAGATACATGATGTTTTTCACATTTCTCAACTGAAAAAGTGTCAAGGACCAGTAATAACAGCTGGAGTGTTACCACATTGTGATGCTGATGGGTTAATTCAGGCTGAACCTGTGGCTATTCCTGATAGGAGGCTGGGAAGGTGGGTAATTCAGCTGCAGTCTTTGTTTTGGTGCAATGGTCAAACAGCACACCAGCAGATGCAACATGGGAGCCAATTGAGGATATCCAAAGTAGATTTCCTAATTTCAATGTGCTTGCTTAAATCTTGGGACAAGATTGTTTGAAGAGGGAAGGATTGATATGAGCCCAAGAGAAGTCAACATGAAAAAGTCAACTAAGAGCCAAATTCAGTTGGAAAAGTTTCAACAGCTTTTCCCGCCAAAACTCACATTTCACTTTAAATACTTCACTTTGTCATTTTAATCATTTAGTCTTGATTTGATTGTAATTCATTCTCTCTCTGTTTGTAACAAACTATGTTCAATTCAATAAACCATAACAAATCCTTTAGCTATTCTTTGAATTACTATTCTGTTCTTTTGATTCCAAGATAGTTATTAGTTCTTAATCGGATCTTTTCCCTTTAAGTACATATCAAATTAGCAATACATAATATTAAGACAAGGTGCATTTCAAAAAAGTCGGGATTTTTGAAACAATTTTACACTACGGAGTAAAAATCCATGTGGTTCAGGCACACCCCCGGGAACCCCCTCAGTCTGCCCCTGATGTGAGCATGACCAAACATCTTTCTTTTATATCAAAAATTATTTTTCTAAGAACCTAACACAATTGAAGAGGTGTTCCTCCTTGGCTCATTAAATAAAAGACTATTTTTTTTTCATATTCATATGGCTGCCTTAATAAATAAACTATTGGATATGTGTATTTGTTATAACTAGGCGAGTACCCATGCATGCATAGCAACGTGATTTTCTTGCAGCAAACAATTATAGTTGTGATATTGTGGTTAAGTGTTTTGTGTAACTTTTATACATAAAACGTAAAATTATCAAAATGTAATTAAGAAGGGTTGCAACATGCAATAATTCAACTCAAAGAAAAATTCTTAAAATGTATAAAAGAACATATAAAAGCATTTAGTGCAACTGAAATCAAAACATTACATCAATTATGAAATAACTAACAATGCACGTTATTCGTCACGTAAAACTCCTTGGTACACGACAGTTGAGGTGTAGACTCCTTCTTGACTCAACTCTTGGACAAGATTCATTAATACCTTTATAGTTCTATGTGATATCCCACTAAATAACGCAACATAAAGCTGCCAGAGTCCGACAAATAGACACCCTCATTTAGATTGTCTGGCCGTAAGCTTTATTAATTGTCATTGCAAAGCTAAGGCACACAGGGAACCAGTTTCTCTTTAGTTTGAAAGGGAAAATCTCTTCTTCAGATGGAGCAAAAGGAATTCTCGGCAAGAGCACTCTAATTCCAGCGTGATGGCCGACAACGATCTCAACATTAATGACATTAGGATCAAAACATTTACATATCAATATCCATTTGTTGGATCGAGATTCCTTAAAAGAATAATTGGGCATCAAATGTTCAAGCGCAAGTAGTAAAGGGAAATCCGCTAACGTTGAGCGAGTTTAAGAGTTTCATATGATATGAGTTGTTTGTGTTGTCTTCTGCTTCATCAAAACAACAGTAAACTTTCTATTCGCCCGAAAATTTGTCAATCAACAGATCATTAATGCTGTCAATATGTTTAGTTTTAGATGATAAGATTGCTCTTGAAAGGATGAACGAGCGTTGGTGGCCAATGAAGAAAATATTTCATTGATTAATGCATCCTTTGAGGTAGCCTCGTCAGTATATGGAATGGTCATGTCATCAGGTATGCATACATAGTTCCATCAATGAACTCTTCAACTCCATCACCGACTCATAATAGAAAGCCTGTAAACAATGGGTCGGTCCATGCCGATCAAGTACCAAAACTTTTCTGTCCAAGTACCAAAACTTGATTCACCATGAAGTTCTCAACAATTGGCGTTGGCATGTCTTCATTATCATCATTCGAGATGACAATAAAATCATCCCAGTGCTAGTTTTACAAATTGGGGTTGAAAAATGGATTGGATTGAGAGCAAGAGTGGAATGGATATGTATAATATACGAAAAAGAAATATGAATATAGATTATCTATATTACATATATAATGAAAATGGTCAAATGTGAAATGTTAAAAGTTGAAAATGGTCAACGGTGAGATAAATATGTGAAATGTTGAATGTGGTAAAATTGGTAATACATTCATGGCAATGAAATGCTTGTATATGACTTACATATGACATGTACTTTGTCTTCTACCATTTCCGAATAAAAACTCATATATAAGCAATAAATTATATATAAAGTCAGTTTGTAAATCATAAAATTATGGGTTAAGAAAAGTAAAAAATTTCTTTCTTCATATAGCTTCTTATGTATCTTATGATGAAGAAACATTTATAAATTTAGTTTATAGAAATGAAAATAAATAAAAAAATATTACTATTTTCCTTAGATAATAGTTGATCACTTTATTTTTGCTTTACGAACATATCAACGGGTTATGCACATATTATATAAAAAAGGTGTATGCATATTGGAGGTTTCAAAAATAAGTAGAGGAGTACCCATGCATAGGAGCGGGATTTTCTAGCGGTAAACAACTATAGTTACATAAAATGTTATACATAACACTTAACCAGAATATCACTATAACTATATGTAGCTATAAATCCCGTTGCTATGCATGAGTACTCGTCTAGTTAAAACAAAAAGCACAATAAATTAAAGATCGCAATATATTAACCTTATTTTTGTTTAAAATTTGTTCAACAATAACATCATTTTTTTTCATCATTCATTTCATCAACTTATAAACTATATCAACTTAACTATGAATTAAAACAATAATAAAAAGAAATTTATGATGTGTTATATAGCAGAGATGTGTATGAGTTTTTAAAACTATTATTATTGGAATTAAATAAAAATAAAGGTCTACTCATTTGATTTAGAAACTACATTAAAAACAAACTTTGAAAAGATTGCCATACATGGTTTTTGAAATTTAATGCGGGAATATTGCTAGGGCAATTTTTTAAAAAATGATTTGCAATTGATCATAAGATGGACGAGTATCTAAAAACTTGTGGCTCCACCAGTAGATGGCTCGATATCATTGGACACCATAATCCATTTGGTAAGTCACATTGCAATTAAGTGCGTTCCTACACTTTTGCAACTCTATCAATCGATGAGTATTTACATGGGATCTCCTATACCAATAGAAAATTAAGGCAAGATTAAGGTAAATATTTAAAAACTTGCCACGTTTTCTAAGGCAACATCTTTTGAAATTATAAGTGGGAAATAAAGTTTTAAAAGGGTATAATTGTTATTAAACATTACTCAAGTTTAAGTTTTTTTAGTTTAAGCAAATTAAGTGCGCATGATATGTAGTAGAGATAGAGATAATTAATGAGTCTTGAAATAGTTATTAAACATTACTTAAATTTAAGATTTTTAAGTTTAATAGTATGTAGTAGAGATAGATATAATTAATGAGTTTTGAAAACTGGAGGTATAATAACACACCCACACATGTTTTGACCGAGAACATTATGGCCATCTTTATGGCTTGCATTATTTTCTGTGTGAGTTTATAGTTTAATATGTAGATGCATGAACAAGAATTGTGACTGTTAAGTACTCCTCAAAGTTAATTCCAGAGTGAAAGCTTTTTTTCAATATAAATAATCTAGTTTGAGACAACTATACAAGCCTATCATATTATACAAGCCTATCATATCTCGACTCCTGTTCTTACCAATTCATTTTTTGTTTAAACATGTCCAAAAGAGTTAAAGGGCCAGCCATTGGTATTGATCTTGGTACAACATACTCGTGTGCTGCTGTCTGGTTTCACACAAAAAATCGGGTAGAGATCATACCTAACGAGCAAGGAAACAATATCACTCCGTCTTATGTAGCGTTTAATGACATGGAGGTCTTGGTTGGAGAAGCAGCAAAAAACCAGATCGCTAGGAACCCTACTAACACCGTGTGTGGTATGCCATTCGATCGACTTTTTAAAATTTACAATTTTTTTTTTTTTTTTTTTTTTTTTTTTTTTTTTTTTTTTTNACATGTTTCTTTGCTTATTAGTTTTACTTAATGAGTAATGCAACATAAACTTTTTTTTATCAGGGCATTGACTTTTCAATACGCGCGTTTCATTATAGTTTACTGTAGCTGGTAAGCTGTAAAACAACTTAGTTATTTTGTAAATTGCTAGAGTTACGAAACTGGTCTTTCAATACTGTTGCTAATTTCATTACTGTATAATGTTTTAGTACTGAGTATTTTGTGGAGAAATCATTTTGTTTTGTTCCTGATCACTAAAATAAAAATATATAGTACTTTTCAGTTTGCTAACGATGATATATACTTTTTGGTTTTTCAAGATGTTAAACGTTTGATTGGAAGAAGATATAAAGATCCTCAAGTGCAAAAGGACATGAAATTGTTGCCTTTCAAGATCATTAAAGGGCCTGAAGAGAAGCCAACTATTGTAGTTGAATTCATGGGCAAAGAGAAGAAGTTATCACCTGAAGAATTATCTGCTAAGGTTCTCAAGCAAATAAAATTTGATGCCGAAGAATATCTTGGGACAAAGGTGACAGATGCTGTCATCACTGTTCCAGCTTATTTTAATAATAAGCAACGAGTTGCAACAAAAGAAGCAGGCACCATTGCTGGTTTTAATGTGATGCGTTTGATACATGAACCTACAGCAGCCGCAATTGCATATGGTGTGGACAATAAGACAGGCAAAGAATGGGATAAAGAAAAAAATATTTTGGTATTCGATTTAGGCGGTGGAACATTTGACGTGTCGATCTTGACAATTAGTAAAACGGGTGTTATCAATGTCAAAGCTGTTGGTGGTGATTCTCATTTAGGTGGTGACGATTTTGATACAACTTTGGTTAATCATTGCATAAAAGAATTTAAGAAAAAGTACAAAGTGGATGACATAAAGGAAAATCCAAGAGCTTTAGGGAGGTTAAAAGTTGCTTGTGAGAAGGCAAAGAGAGATTTGTCCTCGACCACTATTGCCCTGATTGAAATTGATTGTTTGCATAAGGGTAAAGATTTTTGTACAAAAATTAGCCGAACTCAGTTCGATGAACTAAATGGAAGTTTCTTTAAAAAGTGCATTCATTTGGTTGATACATGTTTGAGTGATGGAAAAATAGACAAAAAGAGTGTTGATGAGGTGGTGGTTGTTGGAGGGTCAACTAGGATTCCACAAGTACAAAGAATGTTGGAAGAGTATTTTGGCGGTAAGACACTTTGTAAAAACATGAATGGTGATGAGGCAGTTGCTTTTGGTGCTGCGATCTTAGCTGATAAATTAAGTAAGAACGATGGTGATGTGGTCCAAGATGCCATCTTATTGGATGTAACTCCTCTTTCATTAGGAATAGATACCAGGATAGGTGCTCGAGACGGTTACATGTCTATTATTATTCCTAGGAACACGTCCATACCAACAAGCCAGAAAAAAATGTTTTCTTGTGATAATGGGTACACAATAAATATCGCTGTGTATCAGGGTGAGGGCAAAAAAGTTAAGGACAACGAGTTACTTGGTAAGTTTAGCATTGACGGCCTTAATGTAGGTTCCAATGGATATTCAGAAATGGAAGTTTGCTTCAATTTAGATGTTAACGGGATTCTTCAAGTCTATGCCGAAGATATAATCACACGTGAGAGAAAGAGCATTACAATTGCTTATTGCTGAAAGTAGTCAAAGCAAATTCTAGAATGCCTACAATGCAATTGCTTATATCTACATCTACATGGCTTATTAATGTTTTAAAATGAAGTTCTTTCAAGCCATCTTTAATAAGTCTTTTAATTGTTATATTATTTTGTTTCGGAAAAGCAGTTTTTATTTATACCACAAAATACATATAAAACTTATATCTCGCTTCTGCAAGCTGCAAAAGAAGATGACTGCAGAGACCCTCGAATTGAAACATATATATGATATGTCCACAAGTGACTAACTACCTGAACATCTCATAACGTTTCCTGCTGTTGCATATTCTAAAACTCTAGAAAGCAACGTTGATATGGTCACTAAATCAGCTTAGTGACGACGACGAGTGACCACTTTGATATGGTCACTAGTGACCAGAATCGTGTTGTCACTAAAGGCCTTTTTTCTTGTAGTGGTGTCACTCCTCGATCTCTCGTTAGGAATGGCGCTCATGATAGATGGTCAGGGGATGATGTCTGTAATTATTCCCAGGAACTTGACCATACCCACAAGCAAGAAACAAATATATAGGGCAGAGTAATATGCAACATCAGCAACCTACTATTTTAGTGTATTAGGGTGAGAGCAAGAAAGTTAAGGATAGCATATTACTTGGCGAGTTTAAAATTAGTGGTCTTACCGTAGGTGCCAATCGATGTGCTGGATTAGAGGTTTCCTTTAACCTAGATGTTAATGGGATTCTTCAAGTTTATGCTGAAGACACAGCCACACGTCAGAGAAAAAGCATTACAATTGCTTATATATAGCTCAGAGTAGTCAAAGCGGATGCCAAAATGCTTACAATGTACGGAGTAATTGCTTATCTCAACATCCACGTGGCTTATTTATGTTATCAAATGAAGTGCTTTTAAGCATCCTCTAAGTCAATTTATTTGTTTTTTTCTTTTTGTTTTGGGAAAAGCCGTCTTTTATTCAATCCACAAACCAAATGCATACAAAGCTTATTTACTCTTCTCCAAGCTGGATAAGAAGATTGTCTTAGAGCAGCGAATCCTGATTGACATATAACATAGATATGATACGTGAACAATCGTATGCCATATGAACATCTCATAATGTTTTTCTGCTGTTGCATGCTGTCAAAAACAACAAGGCCAGCTCGAAAGTCGCACAAAAAAATGTTAAACTAACTGCAGCTTAAGGGCAATTTATGGTCCAATTTTGTGCTGCATGTTATCTTACTCTCAGCTCACAGAGTTGGATGAACAAGGATTAAAAGGAGTAAACAAATGGAAAGCAAATCACATTATTTTATTGGGCTTAATTGCTAATTATTTGTAGACCATAAGAGGCAAAAATAATAATAATATAGAGGCCTTATAAAAGGGTCTTAAATTAATCTTCTGTGTATGGTTTGTTTCAATTAGTCATTCGATAATTTGTGTTAGTTTAGAGTACTTTTTACATGCATGTACAAGGGTTGTGACCAAATTAAGTCCAATTCGTAACAAGTATTCAATTCTTGTTTTGCTTTTCTGATTCAAATGTTGAGAAAAGTGACACCGGACTGAAGCAAACCCGCAACTAAAATAGAAATATAATAAAAGATGACACACGGATATAACGTGGAAAACCCCAATAGGGTAAAAACCACGGGCAAGGAAAGATACGTTTCACTATATAAAATTAGGAGTCACACCTTCTCTCTAATTACAAGGATAAACACATTTATATCTCTTGTATTAGGAGCTATTTCACCAACTCTCTAATAAATACAAAAAAGTACTAGAGAAAGAAAGAAACAAAGACACTACTATGTGTTTTGCTGTTTTGAGATGGGATGCTGAAAAGAGGCAAATGAGCCTTCCTTTTATAGGCAAAAATTGAGCAATAACGTCATGCATGAGCACACCTTTTCAACTTGCATGATATCCAACTTGCCCAAAGATAAGATTCCCATATCCCTTCCAAGATGCATTGTATCTTCTGCATTTAACAATCTCCCACTTGAAGATTAGATTGAGGCTCAATCAATCTTCACACCGTTATCCTTCCTTGCACTTTCATGTTGCTTACGTTTCCGCTAGGCTGCATGAGGATCGGCACCATATAAACTTGTCACAATTGATTGCTTTCGTCAGATAATCTGCCACGTTATCATCAGTATGAATTTTCTGCATATCCACGGTTCCTTCTTCCACTTTCTCACGAACGAAGTGATACTGAACTCGTATATGCTTTGTCTTTGAATGAAATGCTGGATTCCTTGCCAGATACAAGGCGCTCTGATTGTCACAGAATAGAGTAATTTTCTCTTGTTCGTGCCCGAGCTCTTCCAACAACATCTTCAACCATACTGCTTCTTTGCTGGCTTGAGCAGCTGCAACATATTCTGCTTCCGTCGTTGACATAGCGACAACTGACTGCAGTTTTGAAACCCAGCTTACTGTTCCGCCAGAAAGTGTAAATGCATACCCGGTGGTTGATTTACTTCCGTTAAGATCACCTGCATAATCAGAATCAACATATCCCTTGACAGTTAAACCCGATTCCTCATAACATAATGCAACATCTGAGGTTCCTTTAAGATATCTAAAGATCCTCTTCACAGCTTCCCAATGCTCTCTACCTGGTTCCGCCATGTACCGACTCACTACTCCCACTGCATGTGCAATGTCTGGTCGTGTACAAATCATCGCGAACATTAAACTTCCCACTGCTGATGCATACGGTACTCGAGACATCTCCATCCTCTCTTCTTCACTGCTAGGGCTCATCTTGGAGGATAACTTGACATTAGTAGGAAACGGGGTTGATATTGGCTTACAATCTTGCATATTGAACCTTTGCAAGATTTTCTTCACATAACTTTTCTGTGAAAGCCAAACTTTCCTACTAACTCTATCTCGGTGAATTTGCATCCCTAGAATCTTGTTTGCTGGTCCCAAGTCTTTCATCTCAAATTCCCTAGCGAGCTGTGCCTTCAGTTTACTGATACGATCTTTGTTGGGGCCTGCAACCAACATGTCGTCAACATATAACAGCAAGATGACAAAATCATTGTCTCCAAACCTCTTGTAATATGCACAAGGGTCTGCGTGTAGTCTGTTATATCCAAGGCCAATGATGAAAGAATCAAATCTCTTGTACCAACACCGCGGCGCCTGCTTTAAACCGTACAGAGATTTGTTTAACCTGCAAACCAAGTTCTCTTTTCCTTTTTGTTTAAAACCTTCTGGTTGGAGCATGTAAATTTCTTCCTCAAGATTTCCATGAAGAAATGCAGTTTTCACATCTAGCTGCTCTAGATGTAAATCATACGTAGCACACATTGCCAGAACCACTCGAACAGTTGTCATTCGAACCACAGGGGAAAATATTTCATTGAAGTCGACTCCCTCTTTCTGAGCATATCCTTTGACTACCAATCTTGCACGATACCTCTCCACCTGGTCATCACCGTTCCTCTTGATCTTATATACCCATTTGTTTCCAATGGGTTTTCTACCTGCTGGTAGTGGCATCAGTTCCCACGTTTTATTCTTATGAAGAGCTTCAATTTCTTCTTGCATTGCTTCCCTCCAGAACGAAGCATCTGAATTATTCAGTGCTTCTTGAAGAGTTGACGGCTCTCCTTCCTCTGTAAGAAGACAGTATGCAACATTGCCCTCCATAACATAATCCGTGTGCCACACAGGACGTTTTCTTTCACGATTAAGAGTACGAGTCGTTGGAGCTTGAGACTCAGTAGTCTCATTCACCTCGTGCTGTGGTACGGCTTCAGAAGAATCACTCGACTGAAATTGCTTTTCCACCTGTATTGATGTAGTTTCACTTGTAGTGCTATCACCTTCTTCATTCTCTTGAACTTTGTCTTCCATAAAGACAACATCTCTGCTGACGACTACTTTGTGGGCAGTGGGGTCCCACAAGCGATACCCCTTTACTCCGTCAGCAAACCCCAAGAACAAACATTTTCTGGATTTCGGATCCAGCTTTGTAGTTTCTTGAGAATTGTACATCACGTACACAGGACTTCCGAATATATGAAGGTCTGAATAGTTGACCGGCTTTCCCGTCCACATCTCCATCGGTGTCTTCAACTCAACTGCAGTTGAAGGTGACCGATTTATCACATAACAGGCGGTATTAACTGCTTCTGCCCAGAACGATTTTTCCAAGCCTGCAGTTGCCAACATTGCTCTTGCTCTTTCTAACAAGGTTCTGTTCATCCGCTCTGCCACTCCGTTCTGTTGAGGAGTGTATGCTGTCGTGAACTGCCTTTTGATTCCTTCTTGCCTGCAAAAGGTATCAAATTCATCACCAGTGTATTCACCTCCATTATCTGTCCTCAAACACTTGATTTTCTTTCCAGAATCAAGTTCAACCCGCGCTTTGTAAACTTTGAAAACTTCAAACACATCAGACTTCTTCTTGATTGGGTACACCCAACATCTCCTGGAATAGTCATCAATGAAGGATACAAAATACTTTGCTCCTCCCAGGGATAGAACCGGTGCCTGCCATACATCAGAGTGAACCAATTCTAGAACAGAGACACTTCTAGAATTTGATGTCTTGAATTTTAGGCGATGCTGCTTGCTGATAACACAATGCTCACAGAAAGGTAAAGAAACCTTTGTGAGGCCAGGAATTAACTTCCTTTCAACAAGAATCTTCATTCCTTGTTCTGACATATGTCCAAGCTTCTGATGCCATGTTATTGCAACTCTGTAACTTGGACTATGTGAAGCAACAGATGCTTCCGCCTCCTCAACTATCTCTCCCTTCAGTTGGTATAAGTTCGCAGCCACCTTTTCTCCTTTCATAAGTACAAGCGCGCCTTTTATAAGTTTCAGGATCTTGTTTTCTATTTCAACCTTACAACCAAGATCATCAAATTGCCCTAAAGACAATAAATTCTTTTTCAGGCCCTCCACGTGTCGCACATCCCGAATAGTACGAACTGTACCATCATGCACCTTCACCATGATACTTCCAATTCCAATGATCTTTAGTTTTTGATCATTGCAACTGTACACAGATCCGCCTCCAGAGATAGGTTTATATTGATGAAACCATTCTCTTCTTGCGGTCATATGAAAAGTTGCTCCCGTATCGAACAGCCATACATCTGCAAATCTCGTCCTGCCTTCATTTGCAACCGCTGCTTCACAACACAGAGCGTTACCATCTTCTGAAGTGCTAGCGACATTTCCTTGAGGATTAGAGTTGCTTAAACTCCTACAATCTTTCCTCATGTGACCCTGCTTGCCACATTTGAAGCATTTAAAATTCTTCTTCTTTCCTGTTTTAGATTTACCATGATTGTGACTCCCACTGGAGCCAGGTTCCATTGACCTCCCTCTCGTTACCACCAACGCCTCCACCTGTCTTGAACTGGCCTGTCTGTCCTCCCTATTGTTACGCCTATTTTCTTCTTCCAGAATAGCGGCTGCAACATCATCGAAGACTAGATAGTCCGAAAGAACATTACTGGTTAAGTTGATTATGAGTTGGTCATATGAGTCAGGTAAACTTTGAAGTAGAATTTCAGCACGTTCCTGTGGCTCTATTTTACAACTCAAAGACGTGAGCTGAGAAAATAGAGTATTCAGGTTATTAACGTGCTCAGTCACTGAAGTAGATTCCGTCATGCGAAGAGCATAAAGTTTCCTCTTGAGAAATATTTTATTGTGGAGCGATCTTGCCTCGTATAATCGAGCAAGATGATCCCAAATCTCCTTTGCACTTTTCTTCTCCTCTATGCTTGACAAGACTCCATCTGCTAATGCCAGATGAAGATTTGCAACAGCATTTCCGTCCATCTCGTCCCATTTACTGTCATCCGTGACCTCAGCTGGCCTTTCGTCAATGGCCGCTAAACATTTATCCTTTCTAAGGATAGCCTTCATCTTTAATTTCCACAACGAGAAATTATTCCCATTGAATTTTTCGATTTCAAATTTTGCTGCCATTGCTACAATCACAATCTACTTTTCGACAAAACTATTATTTGTTAATAATAGTAACGAACACCTTTTTGAGTGAGTATAATTTTATTTATCTTTTGATGTGGAGGGTCCACTAATTAGTGGCAACCACAGAGCATACGATAAATAATTATACACACACCCAACCTTAGCTCTTGATACCACTTGTTGAGAAAAGTGACACCGGACTGAAGCAAACCCGCAACTAAAATAGAAATATAATAAAAGATGACACACGGATATAACGTGGAAAACCCCAATAGGGTAAAAACCACGGGCAAGGAAAGATACGTTTCACTATGTAAAATTGGGAGTCACACCTTCTCTCTAATTACAAGGATAAACACATTTATATCTCTTGTATTAGGAGCTATTTCACCAACTCTCTAATAAATACAAAAAAAGTACTAGAGAAAGAAAGAAACAAAGACACTACTATGTGTTTTGCTGTTTTGAGATGGGATGCTGAAAAGAGGCAAATGAGCCTTCCTTTTATAGGCAAAAATTGAGCAATAACGTCATGCATGAGCACACCTTTTCAACTTGCATGATATCCAACTTGCCCAAAGATAAGATTCCCATATCCCTTCCAAGATGCATTGTATCTTCTGCATTTAACATCAAAGATGTCTGAAAAAGTTAAAGGAACAGTCATTGGTATTGATCTTGGTACAACATACTCGTGTGCTGCTGTTTGGTTTCACAAAAAGAATCGAGTGGAGATCATACCTAATGAACAGGGGAACAATCTGGTTGCATGTCTGTTATTATTCCGAGAAACATGTCCATACCCACAAGCAAGAAGGAAATATATTATTCAGAGTACAATGCAACAACAACAGCAACTATTATAGTGTATGAAGGTGATCAGAGCAACAAAGTTAATGATAACATATTTCTTGGCAAGTTTAAAATTAATGTCCTTACCTTAGGTACCAATGGAGATGCAGAAATAGATTTTTTTTTTTTTCTTTTTTTCTTTTTTTTTTAGATGTACGTTAAAAGGATTCTGCAAGTTTTTATTTATGTCAAGAAATTATACGAAGTGTTTTTTAGCTTTCAAAGTCCATAAATTCGATATGTTTCTTTTTTTTTACTTTCGGAAAATATGTTTTTTTATCTAATTCACAAACCAATTGTTGCACACAGCCGTTCTTCTGCAGTTCTGCATGCAAGGTGCTTACAAAGATGACATAAGAGCAGAAAACAATGGCCTGCTAAGAATTTCACAAAATGATTCAACGTTAATGGATGACTTTTTCGCGAGTAACACAACATGATTTATAAAACAATATCATCAGTTCTGAAACTACCTCAAGATAGGTAACACAAGTAAACAACACTAGTTAAAACAAGGATTAATTTCTCATGATATTTATTGTCGGCCATGAAAGTAGAAAACTGTGAGAACACAAATACAAGGATAATAATAATAATAATAATAATAATAATAATAGTAATAATAATAATAATAATAATAATAATAATAATAATAATAATAATAATAATAATAATAATAATAATAATAATAATAATAATAATAATAATAATAATAATAATAATAATAATAATAATAATAATAATAATAATAATAACAATAATAAAAAATAAAAAAATAAAAAATAAAAGATAAAACCTTGCAGACCTTATATAATGCGCTTAATTACCTTTTATTTTCTTCTTTTCAAATATTTATTGGATTTAGTTGCTGCTTAGACCTAAAAGGTTTATCGCTTATCCATTTTGCTTATCTTCGTAAGCACTAAAGCTATCGTCTACATTGACCTAGAAAAGTTCGAATTTTGTTTTGAGTACTTACACTATAATGTACCATATATAGCATAACAAGTGATTATATCTTGCGAGTAGGTTGCAAAACATAAATATATACAAAAACAAAACTAATACATTTGTAAAAAAAATTATAACATAAAATACTAACAAATAACATTAAAGAGTTACAAAAACTAGTAACACTTGTAAAAACTTGTAACATAAAAGACAAACACTAATAGGGATTACATGAAAGATATAAACTGATAACGTTAAAGACACTGGGACGATGGAAGTGATGTTGATGTAAGCTTGCTTCGATGTCCATTATGTAAAATCCAACCTGACACTTGTGTACATTTGTTCTTCGAATGTCCCTATTCATCTGAAGTATGGAAGCAAGTGATAAAAGTTGTGGATCTCCCAAGTATTTCGCTAATGTGGGATGACATTATGGGCTGGTTATTACCTCTGTCCATTCGTAAAAATGTGACAAGTATTGTTGGTCGATTAGTTGTGGCTGCTACGTCATACTATTTGTGGCAAGAGAGGAATAATAGGATACATAGTAAAGGTGAGAGAAAAAGCTAGCAAGTTACGAGCATCATAGTGGACATGATAAGGTTAAAATTAACGTCTATAAGATACAAGCAGAATGCTCGTGTGGATAGGCTAAAGGCAACATGGAAATTGGCTCATGTAGATTTGAGTGAAAATTGATGAATTCCTTGGCTTAGAGGCATTTGTGTTTTACTGTCTCTATTTCGTTAAATATCTCTAAGTGCTAGGCATTGGCCGTTGTGCATATGAGCATGTTTATAGCACATACTTTTTATTCTAAGAGTGTTTCATCCGACTCTTTCATGTGTGGTTCTCATATTATTATTTTTTATATATTCACCGAGTATTAACCCTTTACCCAAAAAAGATAACGTTAAAGACACAAACTAATATATTAGTGCATTATTGGTTGAGTAAGAAGGATTAGTGATTCTTTGTATGGGCTAATAAAAAATGAACCACCATTTGCTTCAATACCCACGTTTTGAAAGACCTCAAAAGTTGGCTCGTACACTTGCAGTGAGTGAGCTATCTGTTGGCTGCTATTAGCTTCAACTATTGGTTCTTCATCCTTACTAAATCCAAGTAATTTTAGCCCATGGTCAACTCGAAATGAATGATGAATAACATTCTAAACGATGTTACACAACCACCATTAACTTTTAACACTCATGCACAAATAATTCGGATCTCATCTAAAATCAAACTTCCTTAAATTATGAGAGAGTTTCCTAGCTAGGAAATATATAATGGATCTGGAATCCCGACTCTTATCTCTTGAGGTATGTCTACTACTTGAAATTGGTGAGTAATCAAATCAAATTAAACAAGCATGTAACTTTTATACAAAATACCATCATCACTAACAAACCTTTCAGAACCAGCCCAAAACATTTTATGACCAACAACTGCTTGACCTGACCATTTTATTCTGATTGATTCATGGGGCAAACGGTAATTCTCAAGATTGTTCCAACTATTCGAGCTCAATGTAAACACTGACACATATCATGGTCCTTGACTAGAAAACGGGTAATTAGTCTAAAGTGTCGGGACGGACACCAAAACCAAAGACAATTTTTTTTTTAATCTTTGTGAAAACGTAGGGGGGGGTGAATACATTACTGTTTAAAAACTTTAATACTTGTTGTATCAAATATCCAATTTTAGCTTGTTCTAATATGAAAGATGTTATGTGTAGTTTGTTACTAGCATACACTTAAAACATGTTATCACACAAGTATAATCAACAAGTCACAACACAAGCAATCACATAATGCAAACATTAAAGTAAAGCAATAAATAAAAGAAAGCGCAAACCGAATACAATGATTTATAGTGGTTCGGTCACGGAGCTCCTCTCCGCCCTACTCCACTCCCCGAGTACCCAACTCGAGAGTTACTTCACTAGATCAACAAGCTCCCTTCTCGGCGGAGAAAACCTTACAATCGTCGCTTACACTTTATCGGGTACAAAGCTAAATGCCGGGTTCTAGTTCGAGGTAGAACCAACCTAACGTCGCCTATACAATATTTCCGACACTAAGCTAGATGTCGAGTTCTTTACAAGGGTACAACCACTCGCGCTATGTTCTATGGACCAACATAGAAACCTTGAGTTTTATGGCACAAACACATAAACCATCTATTATAGTTTGATGAATAGATTGTTATGCAATGATGTTTACAATGATCCATGACATAAATGTCCAATGGATATAAATGCCTAATTTATATGAACTTCCATTGATCGGAAGTCTTCAATCATTAAGGATGTCAAGTGTTCTTGAATCTTCATATGTTGATATGCTTTGGTGGATGATGATGACAAGATCTCCAAGCTTTCTTTGGTGGATCAAGATGTATGATATGCTTACAACAAAGATGAATATTAGAAGCATTATGATCATGTGATGGTGAGCGTGATTTATGTATGTTATTACATTGTTATCTATTGATCTAAATGATGCAATGAGTATGTATGTGAATGTATATATGTAAATTGATAAGATACAAGTAAAGAAGTGACATGTATTTATAGACAAACAAGTAAGGTGTTTTGCCAAAACCACTTTCCAAAACGAACAAAGATATTAACCAAATTTTGTCTAGATACATTGAGTGCTAGATTAAACAACATATATGCAAGAGTCAACTTTGACAAGACATGTATGATGCAATGCATGATGCAAATGAAAATCTATACAAGATCTTCCAAAGTCTATGTTGACAAGACAAGACATGTAAATTTCTATTTTTAGATTATTATGAAAAAGAAAGTAAACTTGTAAATATGTTTATGTAGCATTTACTTGTTTCTAAAGTGATGTAAGCTTGTAAGTTACTAGAAAATATATATATTAGTTTGTTATAAGATGTTTAGTAAGTTACTAAAAATGTTGGATTACTAATGTCATCACATTTTTATTATTTGTGAAACTTACTAATATTACTTTAACACCTAATGGGGCACTTATTTTATTTTACACCTAAAGTGGACTTTGACACCTAAAATACTTAAAGATTCTAAAAGTATTTTAAACATTCTAAATGGTTGGTCAAGGGGTTTGATCATAATGCCAAATAACAAACATTTACGAACCTGTGTTGTAGCATACGATGACTGGAGACGTTGAGAGGTGTTGAATGTATGTTGAGACAAAATAAGATTACGAGTAACTTGTACATTTTACGTTATGTATCAAGTTATATGTTTGTCATCAATCAAAACAAACGAGACTGTATAGATTAAATATCGTAATATTTGCACTAACAATCTTAACTCATGAAATTAGGGACAAATATTCCCACAAATTTTCTTATTGATGGGTTCCAAAGAACAAACATCATATTAGAACCATATCAAAAGCATCAGACACCTTCAGAAGTAGCAATTGGCGTAACAGATTGAAGATTTAAATTTGAATGTAGAGGCGTGAAGGCTAAATTATCATCTACCGAAAACATAAAACCTAAATTACTTTGCTTATAGGTTAAACTGAAACAACAAGTATTTGTCTCACGAAAACTGTAACGACGGATGAAGTTGGAAGAGTCTATGGAAGACTTCCGTTTATTTTACACATTACAAAACTGCAGTAAAGACTTAACAAGAAGTCTATTCATGATATCGATTTGAAGGTCGAAGGGTATGTTTTCCGACATTTTTAAAAATTAATTGGAATATATGAGTGGAGGATTTCTAGTGTGTTTTATTTTTTACGATCACCATATCTATTATTTAAACAAGTTTTACAGTATTTTTTTATTGGATAAAAAGTAGATTTTGTAGATAAAAGTAGTTATTTTGGATAAGATGCAATTTTTTTAGATCCGTACATTATCTTAAAAAGTAAAACTTACAAATTATGTACACCAAAATAAATAAATAAATGAAATTATTAGTGAGGGCGTGCAAATTGTGGGGCGATAAAAAAATGGGGCGATCAAGGAGTTTTTGCGCTTTCGGGTGAGGCATGCAAAAAATGATGCGATCAAGGATTTTTTGCGCTCCTTGCATACGTGTGTAACACCTGGTATTTTCCTAAAACCTAATCCTAGCCAAACTTCTATTTTTAGAGCCTGAAACGTTTTAAAACTTTAAAGCATGTTAAATTTGATTTGAAGAGCGTGAGATATATTAGGAACGAGAATTTATTTGTAGACTAGCTCAGCACAACCTAGAAAAACTCGAATTTGTTTCACTTGCCAAATTATTTGATTTATTGTGAGTTTGGGAAAAACTATGAAGTTTATGCTTGATTTTATTGGAAAAACTATTTCGAGAACGATGGCGCAAGTTTTATAATTTTTCGAGTCCGTTTGCTATGTCATTTGAGTCCCGAACCGTTTTATGAAGAAGACTAGCTAAAAACCCACCCATACTACTCACCTATAAATACCCCCCACCCTACCACTTCACTCATTTTATCACTCCAAAAACACACACACTTCCCCTCCTTCTCTCTTCCTTTCTCTCTCTAAAAATCCGGCCAACACCCATTGCCGGCGCCGCCACAAATTCCGGCCACCGGAATAAATTCCGGCCAAACCCACTTACACCACCCATACCATCTTGTAGATCGGGACATCCCCGACTCATCCCCGCAAACCATTTTTCCCCAAACCTTCACACGCGCCCTAGATCTACAAAATAAGCCGCGACTTTTTGTGTTTTCCGGCCAAATCTATTTTTCCGGCGAAGTTATTGGTATTCGAGTCCTTCTCCACCCTTCCTCACCACATTTTCTTAATAAAAATTCATTTTAACCAAAACCCTAATTTTTATTTTATTAAATCCGAATTTATTTTCGGTTAATCTTTAAATATAAACGTTTTAAAAAGGTTTTTGATATTAAAATCGTGTGGAAACTCGTGTGGGTATTTTTCTTGTTTCGTTTGGTCTCGACCCGAGTCGACTCACCGAGTCAACTCGGTGACTCGGTGAGAGTTTTGTTTATTTTTGATGTTTGGTCGAGTTAGGTGATTAAGGGAGTATATATTTTTGTTGTTTGGATTTATTTTGGGTACCGTTTGGTTTGTTTGGGTGTCGGCAGCCGTGACCCACCACCACCGAGTCATGGTGGTGGTGGTGAGTGGTTATATTGGTTGTTGGTATTGTTATTTGGTGACTTGTGTGTTGTAATAATTATGTTTAGTTTAGTTTTGGTTAGCCGAAGTGGTATTTGGGATTGAAGTTGTGATATTAGGATTAGTGACGGGTTTAGGATTAGATTTGGTATATTTGGTTGAGGCGAGAACATGGGATTGTGATGTTTGTTTCGGATTTGGTTTTGGTTATGTTTTGTCGGGATTGGTTATTAGTCTCGGATGGTTATTGTTATTATTATAACCTTATTATTATTATTATTAGTTTCAAACGGTAAATATTAATACGGAATAATAACTATAAAATTAAAATGTAAAATTGTTAAAGTTAATTTAATTTGGATGACGGACTTGGTATCCGCTTCGACGACTTATATTATGACTTGTGAACTTGTATTGGACGTATTGGATTTGCGGCTATGGTTATTTGGACTTATGGACCCTTTGGTACACGAGACGGTAGGGTACGTTAGGCCCTTAAAGATCTTAACGTACCTGGAACCCGAACTATACGAAATGGTCGATAAACCTGAACAACTAATGGACAACGTGAATGATATATCCAATCATATTAATATCTACACTTATATTATTATTAACGTTATTTGTATTTAAAAGAGTCGATGACTCGGGAAATGCTTTATAAACGGGCAGGTCATGCCGAAATTTACTAAAATTAATTATTATCTTTACTATACTTTATCAAATATAATCTTGATATATTTTGGGAAATGGGAAATACCGAGACTATTAGGAATTGTTGTCTTTCTTTCGTGTCTTTTATTCTTTTCTGTTCTTCCTTTCTTTTGACGAGTATTCTTCGAGTCTTTGTTGTTTTCTCATATGTTTTAAGGTTCGCCGACTTGTTCTTTTCTATCTTTCTTCCACACGAGACTACTTTTGGAAAATGTTTTCTTTTACACGCCATCATCTTTTATAAAACTTCATTCAAGCATTAACTATTAAAGTATTCGAGTACTATTGCTGAGTTATGATATTTATATGATTAAGTTGTGCTGAGGATTGTCTGCTGTGAGGCGTATTTGTTTGGTTGTCTTATATATCTCGTTACCTGCTGTTGATTAAGGTGTGATTCATAGCCCCACTTTTTATCTTTTAAATGTTTATAAACCCATGGGGTGAGATACATGCTTTAAATGTTTTCTGAGCACAAGTATTTTTGGTATGCTTTCCTGATTGGTATGCTTTCCTGACGATGTGCTAAGTAGCTCTGCCTTGCCTATGCAAGACCCTCAGATCATGAACCATTAATCACTTGCGAGTGAACGCGAATATAGGGATATAGACACTTTTAGGAATTTGACCCTACCCACTCCTTTTGCTGGATAGGGCAAGGGAGTTTGTGTGTACTATATTCGATTGTCGAGTAAATGTGCAGTGTGCTCGACCCTTGGAGGGCGATTGGTTAAATATTATGGAAATTCCGCGGTTATATTGATATTCATGATTGTGTGTTAACGTATTGCGTGTCATGAGCTTAGCACGAGTCGAAAGCATATGAATAATAATAAGAATGCGTACTAGAGAGAAACTGTGCTCTCTTTTCTATTTACCATCTTATTGGTTGTTGTACCTGAACTGACTAGAATTCAACTTGACTCTCGCACATTTTTAATCTAGGTTGTCCGTTGGTCTTCACTATCTTTATGACGTGTTTTGGTGGACACAAACCATTTAAGTGTTGCTCAGTACTTGTATACTATTTTGTGAAAAGCCCTAAGCGATGCGATTACAACTCAAAACCTCTTTGTGTGATGCTTTTGTTGAGCATCTTGTATTTTCAATTGTCATGTTAGAAAATCAAAAGTGTGTGCGTCGTTAGGCATTTTGATGATTTCTTCTAATGTTATAGTTTTACTACGGATTTTACTAATCTCCATTCTTTGAACATGGGACTTGTAGGGAAGGACGTTTGCAATCCCTGGCTGGTGTGTGTCATTGACAATAAGTCGACAGGCAGTCTTAACT
>LBNU01011623.1:76258-88428 GCA_014162995.1 Artemisia annua | reverse complement strand
AGTGAAGATAAAGTTCTCAAGCCGAGGTACAAGATGAAGACAAAGAGCGTCAATTGCAGTAATCCTCAGCGCTTGAAGAGCCGATGAAGACCCTTCTTTATTTGTATTTGTACTTGTAGGAAATGTTGTAAGTAATCCCTTATGTCGCCCCATTGGGGGAAGATTGTTAGAACCTGAGTTTATGGTTCTAACACGTAAATGGAACGACATTTACGGGATTACATTAGCTATCTTGTTAAGACAAAACACATGGACTAGTTATGTAATATTGCAATAGTTATGCTTGTGTTAGGCTTTGTATACCCCTCCATACTTCCATGGAGGGGTGAGACTTTGTGTATTTTCCCTTTCACTTTCATTATCAATAAAACACCTAGTTTCCCATCTCTCTCTCTACTTTCTCTCACTAACCATGGAGATCTTGTTCTTCCATACAACCCGACCTCCCGAACCACAAATCACCATAAAACTACGATGCTAACAAAGGAAGTAGTCTGGAATCGTCATTCCCTTAGTTCTTGTTGTGAACTTGATGGTTTTGACAAAAGCAATCTTAAAGTCTTTGTTGTAGATGTCTTTTGGTTCAGTACGATCATGCATTCTTTTGAGGTAGTCTGGTGTTTTGCCGCAGAAGTGCTCAATAAGTATCTTTGTGAATCTAACGAACGGAATCACATTCCTCTCACGATCTGTATGGATGTGATGGATCATGTCGCTGATTATTGAACTAGCAAAGTTGATTGGTTGCATGCTCATCATTCCCCAAAATACTTGTAGATGCTCTAGTCTTGGATGTTCATGACCACTTTTCTGCCTGAAATAGATCTCACAATCAACATGTAGAATGTTCTCCATGGTTGTGGTAGATATTTGACATTGAATCTTGATAGTCTGATGAGTGGTAGTTCATCTTGAACATCGTATCCTAGATCAATGAGATAATCCAGGATTTCAAGTTCAGTTAACATGGGACAGAATTCTTTTGGTGTAGGAAGCATAAGAACAGTTCGTAGGACATCCAGATCCACGGTGTAGACTTGACGATCCAATGTGACATTGAAGGATTCATCATCCAAGTTGGCTTGAGCTGTGTACCAGAACTGATGAATGTAGAAGATTGGAACTGATGTAGGTTTGGTGAGCATAGACTTGCACGGATGAGCCAGAAAAATGTCTTTAACAATCTTGCACAAATATTCAGGAATTCGAAGTTTGTTGAAGTCAATTCGTGGATTGTTTTGGCCAATGGTGATGTTGTAGTCAGGCGGGACGATTTCTTCGAGTGTGAGTAATGGAAGAGTTTGTTTGGGAACATTTTCGTTGTGTTCAGCCATTGTTTTCTGTAAATGTATTGTCATGAAATCAAACATCCAAATTTGTTAGTCATTAGTTCACGTACTTTTTTGATATGCATAGACATACATATTACATGTTGCAATTAGGGTTCAATTGATTAACAAGCGAGATGTGGTCACTTAAACTGTTTCACACGTATTAACTAAGATATTAAGTTAAAATATTCATAACACATTACATTATAAGTCACATATTAGAAATACATACAAATGAAAAGACACATCCACAAGTTAAGTATACATGCAATACAAGTAATACACAAATTCTTGAAGTTTTCTTCCTTAGACATGTTTTAGAAAATTTTCAAAAGAAATGAAAATTCTCGAAAAAATGTCTAAGTGTGTTCTCGATAACCTTGCAGAGTGTGTTCTCGATAACTATCAAATATTGTGTTCTCGATAACTTTTGTTTGAGCATGTTCTCGATAGATTCCATTAGGAATGTTCTCGATAACTTGAGAAACAAATGTTTTCGAAAACTCAAAGTATGAGAGTTCTCGATAACACAATTCTGAATATTCTCGATAACCAGAAAAGTTCTCGAAAACAAGATGATCTCGATAATTCTTATCAAGATTTCTCAATAATTCATCAAGAGTTCTCGATAACTTAGTTACAGAGAGTTCTCGATAATTTATCAAGTGATCTCGATAAAAATATCAAGTGATCTCGATAAGTCACAGTTTTTGAAAATTCTTATACAAGAATTTTCGAGATCTCGTTGACATACGTTTTCTTGGAAGAATTCGATACTATGAGTGAATACCTGATGACATAAGTACAAAACCACAGTTAACATCACATTTCAATCATACTCACAAGTTTTCGAAATCACATGAGACCCTAACTTATCGAGAAAACAGAATACGTGCATTCATGTTGCAAATTCAATGAAAAACATCAATTAGCATTCTTTAGAACACATTCAAACCATTTAATTGACCCAAAGAACACAAACATGAAAATACCCAATTATGAACATAAACCCTAATTATCTTAATCGCGCATACAAGTAAAGTGAAACAATTAACTAGCAGAAGCATGATTAAAACACTCTAACAAACATATCCCACCAACAAAATCAAACAACACATCACAGAATCATGAAAAACCAAATCGTACAAAAACCCTAGATTTCGAATTCAACTCAAATGTGTTATATGTTATGATTAATAGTTACTAGCATGATTATGACACTCATAGCAACAAAAGCCCTATGAAAAATCAAACAAAAACACATGAATTATGGGATTACGAAATTCATTAAACCCTAGTTCTATAAGTCAAAATTATGAAAACTCTAGCCATTGAAAACACAATTCGTTAAAATCCATGTTTTAGAATGTCCTAAAGATCATTTAAACACTTACGGTTTGAAGGATTAGAGCACGGATTTGTGATTTAGATTTAGGCCGTTTGATCGAGTAAAGGTGTGTTTGGTTTTTGATTTTTTTGTTTAAGAAAAAAACGGGGGTGTTTGTTTTTGTATTTAGATATTTAGAAGACTTTGAAAGTTTAGCAAAAATGGTCCCTTGACTGCTTAACATCCTTCATTTGTCCTAAAAATTTAGTATTTAATTTTGTAAGATAACGACCGTTAGTAACTAACAACATTCTAGGTCTAAGGAAATTAAATGAAGTAATTAACTTAACAAACCGAGGGATAAATCGTGAGATTCCACCATTATTATGACAACATCATATTTTTGAAATATGAAAATGCACTTGTTTGAACAAGATTTTTTAAATTTTGAAGAACATTTTCACCTCCTCAACGCTTGGTTATAATTTTGAGAAATTTTTGAGAAATCGAAGTGTTGATTGAGATAGTGTACTTGCATTTGAAAATGAAAAATAAAACGTAAGATAAAAATGGAAAATCTTTTTGGTATTTTTGAAATTTTTCAATTTTGTCTTTTGTTTTTAATAAATATTTACAAAAAAGGTTTTGGTGTTTGAGTCAGTTAATTGTTTTCAAGAAAAGATTTTAAATCATCTGGAGTCAAACACAGCATACCAATTTGGTGGACCAGTTCAGCAAATCGTGTGGGAGGTAAAGGTTTTGTGAACAAGTCGGCCAGTTGGTATTCAGTACCCACAAAGTATAACTCTATTGTACCCTTTTCAACATGCTCCTTGATGAAGTGATATCGGAGATCAATGTGCTTTGATTTTGAATGCAGAACCGTGTTGCAGGAGATTGCTATCGCACTTTTCGAATCACAGTACATCAAAATCCTGTTGAATAAGTAACCGTAGTCCATTAACTGAGTACGCATCCAAATGACTTGTGCACAACAAGCAGACATGGCTACATATTCAGCTTCTGTTGATGATAATGAAGTGCAATCCTGCTTCTTTGATTGCCAAGCCACTAGTTTATCTCCAAGAAACTGCAAACCACCAGAAGTACTTTTGCGTGTGTCTATACACCCTGCATGATCAGCGTCTGAAAAGGCTATTAGTTCAAAATCTGAATCCTTCGGATACCAGATCCCCAAGTGAATGGTTCCCTTTATGTATCGAAGGATTCTTTTAGCCTCATTGAGGTGACGTTCAGTAGGACTGGACTGATAACGAGAGCACATAAATACAGCAAATACAATATCCGGTCTACTAACTGTGAGATACATGAGTGACCCAATAATACTACGGTATTTTGTGGGGTCAACTGGTTTCCCATTTGGATCGGCATCTAACTTAGTTGTGTTAGCCATAGGAGTATTGTAAGTATCACAACTGGTCATGCCATGTTTCTTAATTATCTCTAGAGCATATTTGGATTGATTAAGGAAAATCCCACGGGGTGACTGATGAACTTGTAGTCCTAAGAAGAACGTAAGTTCACCCATCATTGACATTTCAAAATTTTGTTTCATTAGTTTTGCAAAAGCATTTGAGTACTTTTTATTAGTAGAAGCAAAAATAATGTCATCAACATATATTTGTACAATTAAAACGTCATCCCCGTGTTTTTGGATAAACAAAGTTGGATCTAATAGACCTTTAGTAAAAGAATTAGCAAGCAAGAAAGCAGAAAGTTTATCGTACCACGCCCTGGGGGCTTGTTTGAGACCATAAAGAGCCTTCTTAAGTCTGTAGACATGGTTAGGATGCTCTGGGTCGACAAATCCCTCTGGCTGACTAACATAGACCTCTTCACGTAACTGACCGTTCAGAAATGCAGTTTTCACATCCATTTGATAAACGACCATATTTTTGTGAGCAGCGTATGCCAGAAATATTCGAACAGCTTCAAGTCTAGCCACTGGTGTGAAAGATTCCTCAAAGTCAATTCCTTCCTCCTGAGTGTATCCTTTAGCTACCAAACAAGATTTATTACGAATAACCATGCCTTCTGCGTCCAACTTGTTTTTCCAAATCCATTTTAGCCCAATGACATAAACTCCATCTGGACGCTCAACTAATTCCCATACTTCAAGGCGTTTGAATTGGTCGAGTTCCTCTTGCATTGATTCAATCCAGTTGTCGTAAGTGAGAGCTTGCTTAATGTTTTTGGGTTCATCTTGACAAACTGTGAGTGCATAAATGCAGTGTTTGGCATCAGAGTGAAGTTTTTGTCTTGTCATAACTGGAGCCGTTGGATGTCCAATGATATTGACGATTGGATGATCACGAGTCCAATGATGTGTTGAAGGGTGAGGGTTATGGAACTGCTGCATATTAGTTGGTTCCAAATTGCGTGTTGATGACTCAGCAATATCTGAAAGGTTCGGAGTCGAAGCGAACGGATTGAAGAACGCATTNTCATAACTGGAGCCGTTGGATGTCCAATGATATTGACGATTGGATGATCACGAGTCCAATGATGTGTTGAAGGGTGAGGGTTATGGAACTGCTGCATATTAGTTGGTTCCAAATTGCGTGTTGATGACTCAGCAATATCTGAAAGGTTCGGAGTCGAAGCGAACGGATTGAAGAACGCATTTGGATCATAATTTGCAGGTTCGGGTACTTGTGGTTGATTCAGATCTTCAGTTGAGTTGTCGGTATTGGAAGCAGTTTGTTCGGCTGTTGTTGGTGATTCAGTTGGAGGTGCATCAGGTTCTACGGTTGTAGTTGTAGGAATGGGTGTATCAGGTACTTGAATGTTATCAGGTTGAGCAGTGGAACTAGTGGATACATCTGGTGCACGTGTCTCAAGTGAATCATTGAACAAAGGAGCAAACAATGTCTCCAATTCTTTATGAGTTAATGACAATGGTTCAACTGAAGAATCTGGAAAGTTAAGACGGTTGGTTGCGGGTCCTAAGCTGTTGTGCTCAGAAGCCATATTTGTGAGCTCATCGAAATTAGTGTGAATAGTCTCCTGAATCTCTCTAGTGCGACGGTTGTAGATTCGAAATCCTCTTGAGTTTTCACAATATCCAATGAAGATACCGACGTCCGCCTTTGCTTTGAGTTTTCCAAGATCATCACGATCGTTATTTGGGTAGCATAGAGCTCCAAATACATGAAAGTGTTGAATGTTGGGCTTACGTTTGTGAACAATTTCATATGGTGTGAGTTTGTGATGTTTGTTTATCATACAACGATTTTGGGTGTAACATGCAGTTGAGACGGCTTCAGCCCATAGATAATCTGGTAATTGAGCATTAATAAGCATCGTTCGTGCGGCTTCCACTAACGTTCTGTTACGTCTTTTGACCACTCCATTTTGTTCGGGAGTCCGTGCAATCGATGTTTGATGTAGAATTCCTACTTTCTCAAAATAATCATGAAGAATTTGATTCTTGAATTCGGTTCCATTATCCGTTCTTACTATTTTGACTGTGTTGCGAAGTTGAACCTGAATTTTCGTGAGAAAGGTGATTATCATTGCTGGAGCTTGATCTTTGCTTCGAAGAAAGTAGACCCAAGTCCATTTGCAGAAGTCGTCGACAATCACAAGAATATACCATTTCCCATTAATCGTTTGTACTCGCATTGGGCCACACAAATCCATATGAAGAAGTTGAAGAACATGATCAGTACTAGGTTCTGGTTTTGAACTGAGATGTGCACATTTGCTCTTACCTTGTTCACAAGCGGGACATAAGTAATATTTTGCATATCTGAACCTTGGAAGACCGTCAACTAGTTTATGGTGAGCAAGATCAGTCATAGTTTTGAAGTTGAGATGCGACATGCGTTTGTGCCATAACCAAGATTTTGTCGATTCAGCCTTTGAAAGTAGACAAGTGGGAGAAGAAGCAATCATGTCGGACATTGAGATGGTATAAAGACTGTTTCCACGAGTGTCTGACATAAGATCATTTCCTTGTAAATCACGAACAAAACAAGTTTTCTCCCGAAATGCGACTTCCAAATCCCCATCACAAAATTGACCGACTGAGAAGAGGTTGTGACCGAGGCCTTCGACGTAATACACACGACTAATTTCGATATTCCCACTGACATAGTCCCCATATCCCATAATAGCAGCGAAATGATCATTCCCGTATCTGACAGTACCAATGAACTTTGAGACAAAGTTTCTTAACAGTTTGAGATTGCCTGTCATGTGTCGGGTGCATCCGCTATCAACAATCCAGTGAACAATTTGAACCACCTGCATCACACAAAGGAGATGAAGATGGAACAATGGTAAGGGTGGAACCCAAAGTTGTTGTGGGTTCCGTTAAGTTAGAAGCACACAAATTAAGAATTTTAGGAATCCATTTAAAGTTATGTGTCCTTTGTAACCAACGTTGCCAATTCCAACTAGATCGTGCTTTCTTCTTAGTGAATTCACTAAGTGATGGCATGCTCCTAGGAGGATTGTTCACAACTACAGGGGTGACTACATCATTCTTAGAAACTACACTTGACATAAGTCCTAGCACAGATTTAGAAGCAGTAGTGGGCCTAGATTTTCTGCCAGATGTACGTTTCTTATGACGAGATAAAAGAGAATTTGCCACACATTTAGAATGATCACCAGATAACATACTATTACAACAAAACAAACATGAAGCATTAACATTTAAAGTATTTAAAGATTCATCATTCGTTACACAAAGATTACGATTACAATTTGCCAGATCAGAATCTAAATCTAGTGCAAGATGAGTATTATTCAAAGTCTGTTGGATCGTTATACTCTGACCAAACTACTTTATTATAGCTTGTCTAAGGTTTAGCAGTCTTGGATAAATCCTAAACTACTAATGATGAAACACTGAATTACTCTATTAAGTATGCGGAATTACTTAANATTGCAAGAAGTTACAAATTTTTGGCAAAAGAGTCGTGATGAATATTTTTATTCTAACAGAAAACTCGACAGTGAAATACAAGATAAAATGCACATTATCATTGAGTTGAAAGAGAAAATACGTAAGCTTGAAAACGGAAAATCTGTCAACACTAATGTAATTGTTCCAGGAATGTACTCTTTAGACATAACAAACGTAGCACAACACACTAAGAAGTCTAATTTGGATCCTTCCACTTCTACAGGAATAGTTGCCACTCATAGCGTTAGCAGATCCGAGCATAAACGAATGAAAAGGAAGAATAGGATTTTGCAACGTAGAAGAGTGACAATAGAAGCCTCTGAAGTAGAAGAACACCCTAGGACTTTGAATAAGACTCATCCTGCACTAGATTTAGATAATGATTTGGCAAATTGTAATCCTAATCTATGTGTAACAAATGATGAACCTTTGAATGTTTTAAAAGTTGATGCTTCATGTGTGTTTTGTCGTAAAAGTATGTTATCTGGTGATCATTCTAAATGTGTTGCAAATTCTCTTTTATCTCGCCTTAAGAAACGTACATTAGGCAGAAAATCTAGGCCCACTAATGCTTCTAAATCTGTGCTAGGACGTATGCCTTGTGTAGTTTCTAAGAATGATATAGTCAACCCAGTAGTTGCGAACAATACCTCTAGGATCATGTCAACTGTCACTGAATTTGATTTAAAAAAGGCTAAATCTAGTTGGAATTGGCAACGTTGGTTACAAAGGACACATAGCTTTAAATAGATTCCTAAAATTGTTAACATGTGTGCTTCTAACCCAACGGAACCCACAACTTCTTCGGGTTCCACCCTTACCCTTGTACCATCGTCGTCTCTTTCATGTGATGCAGGTGGTGCAAATCGTTCTCTGGATTGTTGATAGCGGATGCTCCCGACACATGACAGGCAATCTCAAACTGCTTAAAAACTTTGTCTCAAAGTTCATTGGTACTGTCAGATTCGGGAATGATCATTTCGCTGCAATTATGGGCTATGGGGACTATGTCAGTGGGAATATCGAAATTAGTCATGTTTACTATGTTGAAGGCCTTGGTCACAATCTATTTTCTGTTGGGAAATTTTGTGATGGTGATCTGGAAGTTGCATTCAGGGAGAAAACATGCTTTGTTCGTGATCTACAAGGAAATGATCTCATGTCCGGCAAACGTGGAAACAGTCTTTATACAATCTCAATGTCCGACATGACCGCTTCCTCTCCTATTTGTCTACTTTCAAAGGCTGAATCGACAAAATCCTGGTTATGGCACCAACGCATGTCACATCTCAACTTCCGTACTATGACTGATCTTGCTCGCCTTAAACTAGTTGACGGTCTTCCAAGGTTCCGATATACAAAAGATCATCTATGTCCCGCTTGTGAACAAGGAAAGAGCAAACGTGCACACCTCACCACAAAACCAGAACCGAGCACTGATCATGTTCTTCAACTTCTTCATATGGATTTATGTGGACCAATGCGAGTACAAACGATTAATGGGAAACGTAACATACTTGTGATAGTCGATGACTTCTCCAAATGGACTTGGGTCTACTTTCTTCGAAGCAAAGATCAAGCTCCATCAATGATAATTACCTTTCTCACGAAAATTCAGGTTCAACTTCGCAACACAGTAAGAATTGTAAGGATAGACAATGGAACTGAATTCAAGAATCAAACTCTTCGTGCATATTTTGAGAAAGTTGGAATTGAACATCAAACATCAATTGCACGGACTCCCGAACAAAATGGAGTGGTCGAAAGACGCAACAGGACGTTAGTGGAAGCCGCATGAACGATGCTCATTAATGCTCAATTACCAGATTATCTTTGGGCAGAAGCCATCTCTACCGCATGTTACACCTAAAATCGTTGTATGATCAATAAACGTCACAAAGTCACACCATATGAAATTGTTCACAAACGAAAGCCCAACATACAACACTTTCATGTATTTGGATCCCTTTGTTATCCGAATAATGATCGTGATGATCTTGGAAAGCCCAACATACAACACTTTCATGTATTTGGATCCCTTTGTTATCCGAATAATGATCGTGATGATCTTGGAAAGCTTAAGGCAAAGGCTGACGTCGGTATCTTTATTGGATATTGTGAAAACTCCAAAGGTTTTAGAATCTACAACCGTCGTACTAGAGAGATTCAGGAGACTATCCATGCGCGAATATATTTTAAACGTTTATATTTTTATAAATATACGTTTCGTTTAATTACCGTGTACTATTTATATGATTCCCGAGCCTACGAAAATTCCCGAGATCGCTCACTAATATTATTGGACCGTAACCCGACCCGTGAAACTTGCTAAATGGGCCTACGAGACCCATTGGGCTTTAAAACCCAACAACTAAACCCAACGGACCCCTTTGATTTCCTCTTTCTTTCTTTCTGCTGGGCCGAGAACCAAAACAAGCCCAAAGGGCTTTAAGCCCAAAGGGCTTTAAGCCCAAACACACCCTTGATAACTTTTTCTTTTCTTTTCTTTCTTGTGCTAGTCGCGACCAGGCTACAAACACACCCTTTTTCTTTTATTTTCGAGACACAAAACCACAATATTTTTACATACCTTGATTCGTGACCCAGCAAAGAATTGAGAATGATAAATCTCATTCGTTGTTTCAATCATTTACTCCCTCAAATCTAGCCAAAGTGAAACGCCAAAACCATGTGAACTAGATAACCAAAAACGTGTCCTATACTTTCTAGCCACCACCCAAACTCACCTATAGTTTCTAAACTAAATCGCACGAACAGTAGCTTGGTCAGGAGTGAACAGGAAATGTCAGGAATGAATAGAGAACATTCCTTTGGTTGCTAGTGCTCGATTGGGCGAAGGAGAGGTGCCACACCACATTAGCAAGACAACACAACACTTCCTTGGCATCATTCTTGTGTTCACAGTCTCTAAACACCCTATATAAGCCATCACATGCAAGCTTAGTTACCTCATGCACTCTTACGTATCCAATTACACCAAAAATAACGAGAATAAGGAGTAACGAAGGACGAAAGAATTGCCAAGAGTACCACGACTCAAGTGAACCTAGGACTCCAAGTTTGATATCTCTTGAACATTTGGTGGGACGTGAAGTGAACCACAAAGCTCTCGTACCCTCACGCGAACCATACGTACCTTTTTACCCACCCTTTTAAGGTGAGGTGAGCTCATTCGAAACTTATCACCATTTGTTATTTTCTTCCTTTGATCTTTGCACGTTTACTTTGCTCTTTTCATTCGTAAAATATAAACGTAACATGTACATTTTATTCGACACTCTATTTGTTTAACATGTTAACAAACGAGATACATGAACCTTCGAAATAACGTTTAACTATTTATTTCAACACGTTTTATAAGTCCCTTGACCCATTCGTTATTTTTGAAAAACACTTAGAATTTTTCTAAGTCTTAAACTATTTTCAATCATGAGTTTACTCAAACACTTTGGCCTCGTTAAAACAAAATTAGACACATGACATATTGTTTTTATGACTTGACCTCGTTAACACCTTGGTAAACAATGGGGAAACGTAATTTATTCAACCTATTGAACTCGTTTAGACCAAATGCTCGACCCTTTTCTAAGCGACCAAAACAGATTTTCTATAAAAACTTATAAGTTAACGTGGGCTTATTTGAAGCCCAATAAGCTATAACGATAAGCTGGTCCCATAAACTTTTTCATAACATTTTTATACTCTAAAAACAAGCCCAAGTCCAGGCCCAAAAGTTTCATAAACCCATTGGATCAAAAATGGTTATTGGGCCTTGTTTATGTCTCGTTAAGGCCCAATAGTAAAAATAAGTGATTTTTAAGCTAATAAGCTGTTGAAACAAGTTACTTTGAATACCCTGAGCTTATTTAGCATGTCAAAAAGTTAAGTTTTTAATTTCATAAATTTTGGACTAACTTTGCAAAATTTCATAACCGAGGACTAAAAATGTAAAACTTGGAAACTTTAGGTAGAAACTGTCAAAAACTGTTTTTATGAGCTGGAAACTGTAATTATTGAAACATGGAAGTGAGAAATGTAAATGTAATACTTTTTGGACTTAAAATGAAACAACCGTTAACTTGGGACTAACGGTGTAAAAATTATACTCGTTAAGGTTAAAAGTGTAACTTTGGTAAAACATGAAGGATTTTTCTACAAATAAAAAATAATATTGTTTATATAAATGAACGTGTATTCAGGATTAAAGAACGGAATAAGTTTTTATATACGTTATATAATTAATATTAACGATATATAACGAAACGTACTATATTTCTTTATTCGTGAATTACTCATATGACTTAATTATGATAACTTTCCGTCAATCATCGATCAATGTACTTACAAGTTATATTTATATATAACTTTGTTTTTGAACTTTAAGCATTTAAACAAACACGAGATTCGTTCATAACTAATGACTAGTATTCGCGATAAAACCGGACTTAGACTATCGAACTGAAACTTGCATTATCTTTTAGGTTGTGTGTGAAGCCGTTTCCTTGCTTTGTTGAGATTACGATACAACTGTACTACTGAGGTGAGTTCATAGCCC